>SWBT01000377.1:0-86858 GCA_005298045.1 Pleurotus ostreatoroseus | reverse complement strand
CTTCACTCTAAACTTGCTAGATTCATTGATTTCAGTCTTGACCGATCTCCTTCGGTTACTAGCAAGATAATCAGCTCTTGTAGCTCAAACACCTGCATCGTCTGCTAACGCCGACAATAGCATTTCAGCGGGCCGGCGTCCGGCTAAGAAGGCGTCCAAGTCGGCAGCAAGGAATGAGCTCGCAGAGGTCGGGGACGAGCTGGTGCCACGCTGCCACCAGGAGAACGAGTCATCGCTCTGCGCAGAGAATGAGGACGAGGGCGAGTATGACATAGTGACTGGACAAAATGTACGAGGTCGGAAATGGGGGCCATTTTCACGAAGTCTTCGAGCTTTTGAGGAACTCAGGCCAGCGAGAATGGTATGTCGATGTTCGTACGAGGCGGCGCACGAGGCAGCAACAAACACGACGAGGCGGAGGGAAGAAATGTCATGTCGGGAATGTGGGGCTTGACATGGATCGTCGAACTTCGTGAACTGTCACCGAGAGCGCAATATTTTATTTTACATTGATGGGAGGATGGAAATTAATTAAATAATAATCTAAACGGTACAATAGGCAAGCGGCGGGGCACGTGGTAACAATGCAGCGCCACCACCGACCCATGGGCCAAAAAAGGTGAGTAGGCGCAACAGGCGCTTTTCAGGCGCCACGTGTGCTGATGGATCTGACATGAGGGCCCAGACTCTGATCTTATCATATCATCCACGAGGCTCATCAGTCACGTCATCCTGCGGGACGGCCTGCTTGTCGACTCAGAATGGGCTCGACGCCAACAACGTAAACAAACCATAACCTACCATAACACGGGTCGAGTAAGCGAACGAGCGCCATTAGCTACGATATCGATCATGCATCATATTGCTGCCTCCCACCGAGTTCCAACTGCCCAGTCGTGCTTTCCGGTTAAACCACGATAATCTTAGTATATTGCAGTAAGTCATAGAAAATGGTACACATTTTGGGCTCGGAGATAAATGCTGTTGATATTGAGATGCCCTTACAGCCTTTCCGTTATAAACTTTGGCACGATGCCCGATAAGAGTAACGTTCATTGATGAAATTCTCTGTGGAGTTCGTATAAGGCGCGTCTGCAGCGTGTTCGTTACCCGCACCTCCTCTCATCGCTGCAGTCGTGTCCCGCCAACATTATCTCACAGGTTGTAGGATGACTGGAAACTCTGATCAGCTTGTGTCCGTCAAGGTTTCATTCCAGCCTGAGAGCCATGCTGAAGATACGCTTCCCACTCCGTTCATCTGTTATGCAGCCCAGGATGGGACCCTGACCGAGCTCCGCGTCGTGCTACTCGAAGATGAGATCATACACCTCGGTCATCGATACGCTTTCGAGGCGCCGAATGGTAGAATTATTGGGAGAAGCGCAGAGGACTATATACGATGGCACGATTTGCTGAAGGTCAGTGTTAATAGCATGCAAGGAGAGTATGTAAAGCTGATATGCTTGGCGGCCTTGCAGGACGACGAAATTTCGGTCGTTCGCATGCCTGGCAGTCCGGTGGGTATCGCGATTTACCATTTTGTGGGATACATATCTTACGTTGGACACAGATTACTGAGTGCGACACCTTATCGGTTGTTGGATCGGACACAACTGCTGACAACAAATGTCCTGCAAACGCTGTGATCGATCCTCCGTATAATTCACCCGGGCTTCCGGGAGAACTCACGCCTCATGAACGGCTCCTCCTCGTGCGTACATCGCGACTCTGGGATATCCTTATTCTCAAATGGTACTAGATTCGCAAGAGTAAGCTTGGCCAGGGCATCAATATCTGCGACGATCAGGGGCCTCAGTATTCAGGTCGCTCAGTCATTGCAGACGTTGATTCAGCCTGCGTCCATCAGCTAGGCTTAGAAGGCACCCAGAATGAAGTTGCTACTACAACATCCGCACGCACCGGAGCCTATCTCAGAGCTGGATGGACCATGCCGGCCATCGACTCAATAGAAACGCACTCAGTAAACCACACAGAATCGCAATCGAATATATGGGTTATTGGGCGTCATCTACTCTCTTCCTGTCAACTCACCCTTCCCGGAACACATATACTGAAGCCACACCCGGAACTTCAAGCTGCAGTCGATTAAGCGTTAGCAGAAGACGATTTTGTGAGACGTACACAGAAATTGGACGCGGTCTGGCGATATTATGGGCATGTCTATGAAGCATCTGTAGAAATGGGTGGAATGTGCTATTTGGTATGTACGGCTGCCAAATCTGAAACGGTATGCAACACTCGCTTCGCCCCTGTGCACTTAAAAATCAGTGTGCTCATGAAGAGGCTAGGTCAACCAAGAATTGTGTGACGCAGAGATGAGGCGTACTCTCAGCAAGACATTTGGGTTTCCGGATGGGATACAAAGCTCAGAAGCCTTGTTTGATAACCAGCATTTTCAAAGAGTGGTTTGTGATACTTTTCTGTATCAAAAGCCCGACGAGACTAATGGTTGAATACAGGGAGGTCTTGAGCGCCACCAGGATATCGAACAGTGGAGGTCGACACTTACTCGACCAGTTAACTGGGCAGTAACACGGACGCTTTGTGTCGTCCCGGTGATCAGCTTGTTCGATGAAGAGACGCAGAGGAAGATTCTCTTGAAGAACAAGGAGTCATCGACTCAGGCTACCCACCGTCAAATTTCTAGTCAATTCTCTTGTGTACCTCGTACTACGCTGGAGATGGGAGTCTTGCCGTTGAAGACATGTGAACCGAGTTCGATGTCCACCTTCTTGTTTTCACAGCCGTTCAACACACCTCCTGCCGTTCTTCTGGGAATTCATGGTCTTGACTTCGATCATAGAACAGTACTCAGGATTGCGGGAAATGTCCAGGCTGTAGCTGAAGATCATGCTGACTTGAGGGTCTTCACCTGGAGCGATTCGAGGCATTGGGATTGCAGCTTGTCTTGGCTAGCAATACCATCCGAGGATCCGGACTTGCAATATGGAACCTTTGAGACCACGGATGATCATCCACAAACCAAGCCACAGGCGCAGACGACGCAGAGAATCAGGTTCGAACGTCCATACGGCGCTATACCGAGGGTCACAGTATGGTTGTCCCGCCTCTGCATGTGCTCCGCGGATAGAATTTGCATCGCCACTTATGTGACAGACGTATCGCCAGATGGTTTCACCGTCCACGTCGACACCTGGGATGATTCCAGAATATGGGCGGCTGACATATCCTGGCTAGCCTATTCAGCTTCCCGCACGGATATCGCTGCCGGCGTGTATGATACAAGAGATACTCGCCCGAAAGACGATCCAAGGAAATGCACCTCAGGACATGTAGGGTTTGGTCATGCACAATTTCAGCACCGCCCGACATCGGTGTTTACCGCGTTGCATGGACTTGACATGTCCCGAGATCAGAATATTCGCCTTGCCTTGATGACGGACAAGGTGACTTCGACTGGTATGGACTGGCATGTTGATACCTGGGACGATTCTGTTCTTTTTTCTGCAGGAGTATCTTTCATAGCCTTCTGACGATTCAATTCTGAGCCTTTGTATGACGCCATCCTGCTTGCTTACCTACTGCCAATCTTTTGGAAACACGTCAAACATCTGAACATAACGCTCAATCTTTGATTTTTTTGCTCGACAATTTGCATATATGCCCTCTGTTGACATGTTCACAACATCGAACACTGTATAGCACAGTATCTAAGGCTCGGTATACACGTGGTATGAGTTCTTGTGTACAGTTGTGTTCGCACAGCTTGACCTGGTCGATGTTTATTGTCTCCAATCTGATGCTCAAATGTGAAGGTCAGATGCATGCTTGCATTACAAATACAGCCTGGCTTGAGGCACGTCGTAGTGCTAACAGTAGTGCTAACACTGGAGAGCTGACAAGTCCCAAAGGAGTTGTCAGAGCCGTCAGAAAGGGAGATATCTAACACCAATGTCCAACGTCAGCATCGGAAAGCGTGGTGGAAAGCATGCGACTAAGGACATCCAACAATGAAATAGCGGGTATATCTGAGAAGTGCGACGGGTAATACATCACTACGAGTGACAAGTGGTCCGGGACAAACAGAGATAATGCAGAGATAATGAACATGATCTCCCTGTAAGGATAATACCACCCTTACTTAGAGAACCCGGACAATGACGTTCAAGTAGGTCTGGGTTTATTCATAGCGGACGAGAAGGACGGCCCAAGCCAATCCTTACTGCGCCGCACGCTTGTTCGTGGACCCGATGGTCGGAACGTACGCGCAGTGGGACTTGAATACGGGGTACTTGGTCCTGAGTCTGTGCCATGTCGACCGAGCAACTTCTGAACGATGTATGGCCGCGATGCCATTGACTCCGTAGTTCTGCCCCCTGCCACCGTCGACGATACGTGTGACTGCTCTGTCTCCTCGATATCCACATCTTCCGCAGTCTGCGGGGTAACGGACACTGAGCCGCTAGAATGCGACGAATGTCGGAAGTGTATATCTGAGAGCGTCATGGGAATGGATTCTGTGGGTGAGGGTAGGTATTCGGGCACTTCGTTGGGGTGTGCCGACTGCGGAACATCCTGCGTAGAAGACGGGCCGGGCGCGCTTGATATCGCGACCTGGGGCAAAGGGACAGCCTGCAGAGAGATATTCGGTGAAAGCGACGGTTGGCTTGGTGTTGGACCGCCCGCCAAGGTCATTGAGACACCCATCGATGAGCGATGAGGAAGGGGAGGTACGGCACCTTTCCCCGGTGCACTCCATTCGCTATCGTCAGCAATGCGTTGAGATGAACTGCGCGTCGATGTTGAGCGGGAAGGATGTGTCGAGCGTGTGCCTCCTGAGACGGAGTTGGAGCGCGTAGACTCCATGTCGAGAAAGGAATATCGGTTGTCGCGCTGTCGAGGAGCCGTCGTATCGGGGAGAGTCACTTGAGATATGGACTGGCGGTTCGTGTCTGATCCCCAAGAGAATGCTTGACGTATCGACTGTGGTAGCGAGAAGCCAGATATCCCGCTTCGGGATCGACTCTCCCGCTTGCGGTCAGCACTGACCGCTAATTCCTCCTCGAAGTTGACTCGCAACGGCGAAACCGCGGGAGCGGCCAGGAAGCTCCCATCGTTTGTAGGTACTGCATCCACATCGACCTCTTGCACGTCCATCGGGACATCGGCCGTAGATGTATACATTTCCTTCATGAGAATGCCCTGACTACCACCTCTTCCATGAGACAAAGAGGGCGACGGGTTCATGTCTCGCGGTCCGCGAGGTTTGGGACTTCGTGGTGAGGACAGTGGGAGTACTGGTGAATCAGGTGATCCCTCAGATATCCGCGCCGCAGGCGGTACGATGGGACGGATGAAAGGGGGCGTTGTCTCTCCAGAACGTGTGGGTGCTTTTTGAGCTAACTCGGGAAGACTGATAGCGTAGCTCCCATCTGAGTTTTGTGAGGCATGTCGTGATCCTAACTGAGGTGTGCCAAGATTCCCTGGAGCATGATTCTCAATATCCTCTTCGTCGTCCTCCTTTCTTCCGCCAATGTTGAAGACCGTATTGGTGAAACGTGCATCGTGCACCTCTGACTCTTCCACTTTCTCCTCGACGTGCTGTGAATGTCTTGCGCTAGGCCGCATTGATAGCCGCCTAAATAGCGACATGCGAGGATTGACAATGAGTTCCTGCTTGCGGCGCGAGGCTTTGCGCCGCCGATATATCAGAAAAATAACCGCTGCCAGAAGGATCGTCACCACAGCCGCAGCGCCAACAGCAATCCCCGCAATAGCACCATGAGAGAGTGAGGAAGTCATCGCAGCAGCGGGGGTCGGGCTAAATCAAGCAGATCATGGTGAGCCTTTTATGCACGTAATCTTATCAAATGTTGGAGCTGGTTGATACTCACCCGCTGCTCTGTACTACATGCGTCACATCCACGCTCCCCACTGCCAATAGTGAACCTTGGTCACCTGATGTTACACCAGTGTTTACAACTGTCAGTTGATGTGCCACAGCTGGATCGAGACCGGTGCGAAGGAAGAGGATGGTGGAGGTGTTTAACGACGAGCGAGCGGAGAGGGCTTGTGGCGCTTCATTGTCTAGTGTGACATTATATGCACCGGAGAGCGGCGTAGTCAATCCAGAAAGCGTGATAGCTGTCCCTAGTTGACGGAGCACGCGGCATCAATACGACGTGCCGATGTCAGCGTGAGACATGGCGTATCGGAGAGAAAAGGGTGAAACAGACCATTAAACTCGATCGTCGCGGAATCACCGACATTAGTACTGGTGTGAAAGGATAGATCTTGGCCAGGCAATAGGTCTTGCACGAAGGACCACTCGCCGTGAAACGATATTGCACTGTCTGGGAACAGCTGGGTTGCTAGGGTGGAGTTAGGCTGTCTACGGAGGGAGATAAGATCAGTATTGTGCGCTTGTGGCGGCCGAGATAATTGTCTGAGAATTGGAAGAATCTAAGAGGGAATCGCATCCGGTGTTCGCGGAGTTATGGGTAGGTATGAAGTAAGCCGTAATTTGAGGCAATGCTCCAGTACCCGGAAGCGCTCAGTAAAGCGGTCAAAGGAGACGCCTTGGGCGCATTGTAGAAGGCGCATCCATGACTCCCAGCTTCCATTCAACGCCTCTAGCTCCATCTGAAAGATATGGGAGTACTCACAGAGTAGTTTGAGATGGAACCGTGCTCGTTATGACCGCTCGATCGAACAAAAGTTGCGCGTTTGGACCTGTGAGATCGTTGGGATTGTGTATCGTGAGCTGAAGATGATGCTTGTCGTTCGTAAGGTTCGTAAAAGATGCAAGGATGTCTTGCGAGATATTTCCCGAGGTGAATGAAGATGCGTAGTTCGTTGTCGGAACGCCGTCAAGGGAGACCGAGTAGGAAAGCATAGACGGGAAGGATGGACTAGTCACAGGAAAGGACCCATGGAGGGATACAGCAGTACCTGGTGATTGTTTCGTTAGCTCCATTCAACTGTGATACAGTAAGCTCATAAATGGAAGTAGTGCTTTCTCGTTTCCAACTATTGTCAAGGATTCTGAACAAAAAGCCATGGTCACTTCCAGCGTACTACGGAGATACGCTTGTTGTGCGGTACAACACATTCTCTGTAGAATACAGAGTGGACGGACAAATCGTTTTCTGTCACACCGCGCAAATGGTTCTCGTGAACGGTGTCGGATTTAACGCTCGCACTCACCATTCCATTCCAATGCTAATGATGCGCCGTCCGCTGTCGTGAAATGCAAAGTAGTCGCGTCGGTCCCATTTATCTCCCCGGCTGAACTGCAAGTAGACGAGCTTGCAGATGAGAAGCATGAGCTCCATCCGTTCGCGGTGTTGTTTGCATCAAGACTGTCATCGAACGGCGAATAGACAATGGTGGGAGACGTGTCGTCGATCGTGACATCGAAGGTGTCGCCCTCGCTCGAAGCAGACACAGTATCTGCCATGCATGGATGTGCCGCGCCTGGTCAGAATTCGGGAAGAAAAGTCAGCCAATAGCGGACGTATTAGACTAGTGAAGTAAAGTACAGACTGGTCAACAGTCTAGGTCAAGGTGCGGAAAGGGGGAACGGCCCTCCACCTCTGGAGGGAGTTATACTGGCGTTGCAGTAGGTGGCCGTACGCTTCCAAGAGGGCCACGAGCCCTCGCATCTGCCAGAGAGGTGTGTAATGGGCGTCGGATACGGCTAGTGCACGCGCTTTTCTCAGACGCTCCCGCATCCAGCATGATCATCGGAAACATATTCAGAGCCGCCGGCTCCCTGTCTCTCTAATCCCCTTGCCTGTTTGGTTGTAACAGAGACGCGCTTCAATTTATCACGTACCTCATTCCAGAGTCGTCATACCGACTCGGCTCTGTCTATGAGACAGTGACGAGGTGATTGCGATTATACTCGACCTTCAGTTTCCTGCAACTTAGCCGAGACCGTGGACATTGTCCGTAGATTATGGACCCTAATCAATGCCAGCTAATTTGAGTGTGCTATGAGAACATCCGAAGCTTAAAGCAAGCTCACCAGACATGCTCGTGGTTGTTCAGAACAAGTGTTATCAGCGATCTACACTGATGATCTGGTGGGCGTCAAGTGCGAGCAGGCGATTGGTTGCCGAGCAGATTGAGGAAGTCACTTGGACTGTTGAATGCAAGCCACCATGATCCAACAGGTACGATGACTTTATTATTGACCCTGTGGCTACGTATTTAGGCAGCAGGTACCCACTGGCGGCGTATTGTGGCTTGCTGAGCAGATAGTTCAGCAAGTTGCTGCAGCGCCTGAGACAAACTACCCCGGATGGTCTCTTCTGGATCTCCAATCATCACAATTCGTCGCGAACTCAATTGTGCACCGCCTCATCATACATCGGGGCGTTGATTTGCGAAAATGTCGACTTTTCGGGATAGACGGAAACGCCTCGCAAAGCGCGGTCCGGATTACGGGACCCAGCGGGCTTTCCGTACAGCAGGAGCAACAGATAGCACCGACTTGAATGCATCGTAAGTCCATCCCTTCCTACGCGTAAGTTTGCAGTTCGTTCGCAACCTGATACAGCCGTCCATTAGCGACGCAGCTACTAAACAATAGGCTCATCATGTTTGCAAGCGCGGCATGAGACGC
This sequence comes from Pleurotus ostreatoroseus, assembly GCA_005298045.1. Taxonomy (NCBI): domain Eukaryota; kingdom Fungi; phylum Basidiomycota; class Agaricomycetes; order Agaricales; family Pleurotaceae; genus Pleurotus; species Pleurotus ostreatoroseus. The sequence continues at coordinate 78,247 of SWBT01000377.1, read as the reverse complement.
ACAGCCCTACGCTAGCCCGTAAGTGTCATATCACCTCGTGGACATAGCGTCACCTCATTGTATCCAGCAGAGTCGCCGGTCGTCTCACATCCGTATGTTTCTGAGTGCTCGGTGCTGCATGACCTCACGAGCGCGAAAACGGCGGGCTGTGCACGCTATCGACCAGCGCATCACGGTGTGTGCGGCACGTAGCCGCTACGGAGTGAGGACCATTGGCTTGATGGGCATAATATGCCCTTTGATCCGAAGACTGTCGGACAGCGAGGCTGTCTTATCCTCGTAGTGCTCACTTTGAAGATCAAAGGCTATCGAGGAACGCAGCGACTTTGCTTGGGATGCCAGACGTCTAGAACTCAGGAACGGTCATGTCTCAGGGAGCGTACGCCGCTGTCAGTCCCAGCTGTCGACTAACAACTGGACGGCAGGTTTCGGTCCGATAAATCACATTGTACGACTTGCACTGGTGCGCGATGAGGCTCAAACTCGATACATACTGCACTAATGACCTGAGAGTGAAACAGGTGCTCATAATTCGCCCTCCATCCATATGGCGGTGGATAGTACTGAGTAACAAGCCTTTTCTGTACTCGCCGTTTTTGGTAGAAATTGGCAACAGCCATAGCCACATCTCCCTCCGTCGGCGTGCATGTTCGGATGATTCGGTCTTCTTGGCTGCTTTCGCGTTTTTAGCCTTGAAGTTACTTACGGAAACCAGTCGTAGGGTTGCAAGCCGTGGATATAATGGGATAATTGATTCCTTTGGGTTAGCAATAATCGATCTACTAGGCAATGTTATGTCCGGAAATTCCTGACCCAGTGCTCACTGTGTTGCTGCTGTATCAAAACGTCGTACGGCATCCACAAAAATTCTGTTACCCTTAAAGATTGTTGATGGCGTCATTCCATTATTATATTTATATAACATTTCTCCTGGTAAACGCATTGCTGTTTCTTGACGGTGTACCTAACTGCAGACGGTGGAGGGGTTCCGGACAGTGATCAGCCGTGGGAATATACTACTCTTCTCAGAAAACATTCCGGCGTCAAAGAGGCGTCAATCGCGCAGCAGCGATTTCGTTCCGCTCAGCTGCTCAAGTTCGTTCAATACGCTTGCCTACATCTTTGACCGTCGCCATACCCTCTTTCCTACCTGATTCCGACCTGTTCATTTGCTATGCGCTCTATCCAAGCCTTTTCTCTTCATTAGTCGTCTGCGTTACTGACTAGTCAGTTATAGCGATCTCATGGAGCCCATAGGCCCAGGAACGGCGGCGTACTTTCCATCTATCTTGTCTCGCATCCGTGAAGCGTGCCCTGACCTGCCTCTAGAGCCCGTTATCGTCCAATCCATCCTGCTGTGTCTTGTGGCTGGTGATGATGATGCAACCCCACAGATCGCTTCCCACGGCAGCAGGAACCTAATCCTCAGGACGAGAGAAGAGGACGTTGGGCTGGTCCTTGCTCTCACTGAACTGGTGAGTCTCTATTACATCTGCATCATAATCTATGCACAGAACTCCGCTGCGTGGGGTGTTTGCACCCGCTATCTTCCGTGTCATGGAAGGGTATATCGCCTGACTTGCGCTTACTCTCATTCATACGCAAGAGGAACGGTATGCGGGTCTCTGCTAGCCCGTAAGAACCTGATATGCTTTGACCTCGTCCTTAGCAACGCAGGACACCTTGGGCATAATACGCACATGGTCTATATTGGTCCAACACGTGTTCTTCTTTTGCGCACGCTTGAGAAGCCCGTCCCAATGGACTGCATGTGCTGCATGTATGTGCTGCGCTGTTTATGATGCTTTCGCATGTCAAGGGGCGAATTGCTTGTTCTTGCTTACTGGGTCCCGCGTATCTTCGCCTTCGATCCTTACTCTCCGTCATCAGTCCGTCATTGGTCACTGACGTCCGTCTGTCCGCTTTGCTGCACCAACAGACTTTGAACGCGGTCTTTGGTTTCTCAACCCACAAACGCAGGGTGAAGCACCACACGGAGACACCCACACGTCCGGACGAGCTCCATGCACGCGCGCACGAGCAGCCAGAGGATTTCCTCCGCAAACTCTTCTTCCGCAAGCGGCATGCGTCGCGCTGGAGCACGAGCAGCGGCCCGCGCAAGACGCACAGCGTGCACGGGCCGCTGCGCTCCTCGTCCTACCCGTCGCCGAACACGAACGCCGCGCACACGAACACCGATAGCCTGTCGCCCGTGCACATGCCCGCGTCGCTCCCCGCGCTGCACGCGATGCCCTCGCTCACGCACAGCCGCGATGGGAGCCACGGGACGGAGGACTCGGAGGTCGACGTCACCTCGCTCGGCTCGTCGCGCCGCCTCTTCGTGACGCCGCTCTCGACGCTACGCGCGCGCCCGCAGAACCCGCGCGTGTGGAGCGAGCCGCCGCCCGAGAGCGCGATGTCCGTCGCGCAGCGCATCGGCGGGTTCTCGCCGAAACTTGGAGTCCGTAGGCTCGAGGAGCGCGACGTGAATGTGGTGCTGCCAAGGGCACTGGCGATCTCGGGCCTCGAGCATGCGGGTATCCCGGCGCAGAGGGCGTTACTGCAGGTATTGCACGACCGCCGGCTTGTATTGGATGCATATGAGTCCGAGGATGGGGTGGGCAGGAGCTGGAACTTGCCTGACGATTTCATCGTCGTGTACGTGTGCCCGGCTGACCCGCAGGGGCGGCCGCCATTGTTGCGAACTTTGGTATGTCTTGCACCGATTAATCGCACTGCCATGCTGATGCACTATGTGCCGTTCAGCTAGACCGCTTTGCCATGAGTGTGGATGTCACCGTTTCGGCTGTCACGCGCCAGATGCACACATTCTACCGTTCCAATGCGCCAACGCCTGCGGTGACCCCTCGGACCCCGCTTTCGCCTCTCCGTCCCCTAGAACCCAACGGCGAAACACCCTCAACGCCCTCGCCCCTCCTACGCGCCACCTCCCAAGCCACCTCCATCTACCACTCGCCGTCCGCCTCGCCCGTCATATCCCCCCACGAGATCACCTACCTGCGGTCCCTCACCGCGCAAGCACCCCCCTCGCTCGTGCCCACGCCCGCCGAGCCCCTCTCCGACGCCTACACGTCCATTCACCCGTCCCTGCGCCTGTACCTCGCGGACCTCTTCTCCGCGGTGCGGCACCACCCGCTACTCGACGGCACGCTCCTCACGCTGCGCGCGCACCGCGACGCGGAGGCGCTCGCGCGCGCGTTCCGCGTACTCAGCGGGAGCACGCTCGGCGCGGAGCTCGTTGCGGAGGTCGCGGCGACGACAGCGGGCGGCGCGGTCGGGCCTGGCGGGCCCCCGGGCGCGAGCAGCGTGGACCTAAGGTCGGAGAGCGACGAGGACAGCCTCGAGTGGGGGAAGGCGCGCGCGGGGCACGGGCATGGGGAGGAGGACGCGGACGACGCGTGGCTCGCGGAGGAGCTGAGGATGAGCGCGCGCAAGGCGTCGAGTGTGCGCAGCGTCGAGGTGCGCGTGCAGCTCCCGAGCAGCGCGCCCTCGGACGCGGACGCGGACGCGGACTCGCGCAGCCACCTCGCGAAGGTCCCCAGCCGGGGCGGCGACGCGCTGTCCGACATCGCGATCGACCTCAACCTCGGCCGCAACGAAGACGATAGCGACGACGAGCGGCCGTCCCCGTCCCCGCCTCCAGAGACGCGCCGCCCTCAGGTGTGGGACGTGTCCGAGATCGACGTCGCGAAGGTCTTCCCGCGCGTCGTGTCGCACCGCGTGCGCATGCGCGAGGGCCCGGACGACGAGATCCTGGGCAGCGTCATGTTCCCCGCCGTGCCGATTGCACTTTCTCGTTCGTCAGCAGAGCCGTCGCGGCCTGTCAGCGCGGGTGTGCAGGGCGACGAGGAGCGGACGGTGAAGCAGGTGCTGATCAGCGTGCTTGCGGACGTGTGATGCGGACCGCGGTGTGCGTGCGCAATGTACAGTATACAGTATAGTTAGTACCCTTATGATTGGACTTAATTATCTTTAGTCTATGCATCAATTTCTGGCTGCGTTCCGTCATTAGTTATGTCTTTGCTTTCCAGGATGCACATTGCGCACTTTGACAGGCGTCAACGATGTGATGTTGCTATATCGGTTTGGCGCTTAGATCTATTTTGATAAGATGCCCTTCGCGGATCCCGCGTTATGGGGACCGTGGGGTTGGGACGACGGCGAAAAATAGTGGAATTCATTGATGGGGCGACTGTTTGCCATGGTGTGCGACATACGAGGCAACGCACAGCTGGGGATACCCGTCGAGGCGGTAGCGAGTGTCATCAAACATAAGCAACCACCAGTCGTCGACATGCACAACCGAGCGTCGGGTTTGCAGCGTGTTCTGTCGGCTGGACACGTGTCAAAGTGCAAGGATGTGGTATTCCACGGCTTTGAGACTGGGATATACGAGCAATCAGCGAATGGGTACAACTACGCGACATGGACATTAAGGTGGTCTGTAGTGGGAGAGAGAGGAAGCGACGACCAGTGAAACGTGAGACGTAGACGAGTGAAGTGGGAACGAGTACGAGATCGCGACGAAAGAGGAGATAAGACGAAGAAAAAATCCCGATAGCCAATACAACACGAGGAGAAGCAAGCAAGAAAGCAACGACAGACGACATTCAGGCGGGAAACGGGGGGCAGCGTTCGTCATGACGCAGCGGTCCTGCGCTCCCTGTCCTTCACCTTCGCCCCGGGCCCAAACCGCTCCTGGAAGCTGATGAGCTCCTGCATGAGCTCCTCCATCATCTTCATCGTCGGCTTGCCTGGGTCGGGGCCTGGGCCCTCGAGCGTGAAGAGCGCGGACTGGGTGTCTGCCGGGGGCGCACGGAGCTCGTCGACGGGCGAGTCCGCGACGGCCGCGCCGTCGAGGAGCATGGGCGAGCCCGCGTGTGGGTCGGACGCGTCCTCCGCCGCGCGCTGGCGGTCGCGGTCGGCCGCGCGGCGCTCGTGCATCGCGCTCTCGATGGCCTGCCGCCTGCGCGTGCGCTCGTCGGCGGTGGCCTGCTCCCTGCCGACCCACTCGACGAGCGCGCGGACGCGCTTGTTCATGTCGCCGACGCTCATGCGCTTGCTGGGCCACTTGACCTTGACGCCGCGCTCGGTGGTGTGGTCGCGGAGGTCCTGGCCGTTGGAGATGGTGCCGAAGCCGCGGACCTCGAGCGGCTGCGGGGTGGGCGCGGGGAGCATCTGCTCGAGGTGGGAGAGGTAGTCTGGGAGGCCCCAGGAGGTGAGGAGCGGCTGCTGGGCGACGGCGTATGCGTGCGAGTTGTGGTATGCGCGGGCGGCGGCGGGGGTGTGCGTGCCGGGCGGTGCGGGGTGTGATCCGGCGGCGGCGTGGCTGCGGCGTGTGCCGTGGTCGTGGGCGGCGTTGGCGGCTGGGGGGCGGGGCATGAGCGTCTCTGCGAACTTATGTTGTGATGAGGAGACGGGACTGACCCTTTGCACGAGTGTTTCCTGCCCGTCGACCTGCTGAGCTCGTGCCTGCGACCGCTTTGATGGCAGTCACGTGGCTGACGTCACTACACCCGCGTGTGCTGCAGAAAGAGACGCCCGTACCTTCGTGATTGTCCCCCTCGACCGACGCCCGTTCGCCCTGCTGCCCCGACGCCGCCGCCGCCCCTGACGACGCTGCCCCCGGCCCGCCCTTCCGCCCCCCGCCCCGCTTCGCCCGCCCGCCCCCGCTCTTCGTCGTCGTCGTCGTCCCCGTCGTCGCCGCCGTTGCCGAAGACATCGCCGGCAGCGCGGCCTTGGTGGTGGTAAGAGGCGAGGTCTCAGCTGCTCCCGTGCTGCCCCCGTGCGCCAATTCGGACGCGATAGACGCAGACCGCGTGCGCTTCGTCGAGCTCCTGCGTGCGAAAGTCAATCAGCCCCGGCTCACCTCCTCAAAACGTACCACCTACGCGTCGTCGTCCGTCCGCTTGCGTTTCCGCCGTGGCGGGTTCGTGTTCTCGGTCTCCGGCTCTGGTTCCGCGTGTCCGTTCGTCGTCTGTTCCGACTTGGTTGTCGCCGCGGGCGATGCCGCCCCCTGTGCCGCCGCGTTGGCCGCCGCGGCCTCAGCAGCGCTCGCCTCAATGACCGCCTGCAAGCTCTCGTCGTAGGCCGCATCCCGGCTGTTCATTGTATTGCGCCGCTTCGTCGGCTGCTTCAGGAGGTACGTGGGCGAGTGCGAGCGGGACGTGCGCGACGGGTTCGCCGCGGCGTGGTGCGATGCCGCCGACGACTGCCGGGCGCGTTTGGCGTGCTTTCTGGGGAGTTCAGGCATCGTGACACAGCGTTCTCGCAAGGGAAGGAAAAGGAGGCGCACTTGAGGAGCTCTGTATATAGGTCCGGCCTGCACTGTTCGCAGTAGTAGTGCAATGGCATCGTTTCAGGGGACTGATACCCCATGCACGTCCCATGCTGCCACGCATGGCAGATCTCGCACTCAGCCATAAACTCGCCACCCTCCGATTCGTCGACGCCTGGAGAGCAGCGTTAGCCACACGCATACACACGCCCTGGAGACTGCCCTAGCACGCACCGCTCTCCTGGCAGATACATCGTGTTACGCCCTGCTCCTCTTCTTCGTCGTCCTGCCCGTTGCTGTCTCCGAGCGTGGCGTCGGCTGTGGGAACACAAGAGTCAGCGAAATCAGCACCGGGCGACGGGGCCACCTTTGTTCGTACCCTTGCGCCTCGCCCGCCCGTTGGACGTGCCGTTGGCACCGGTCTTCTGGTTCTCGTCCGCCGGATCGTCCGCGTCTTCGTTCTTGGCCCGCTTGTTGCGCCCGGAGCTGATGGATGAAGGGGCGGGGCGCTGGGGGTTGTCCTTGGGCTTGGGTCCGGTCTCAGAGGTAGGCGAGCCTGCGGGGGACTTGCTCGTGGAGGTGGAGGGCCCCGAACGGCGTCCAGAACGTCGGGGCTCCTTTGGCGACGGTGGGGGACCCATGGAGGCGACGTTGGCCATCGCAGCGCACGCGGAAAAGACGGGTCGAGGGAGGGAGCGGTTGGGAGCGGGGGAACAGGACGTGCAGCCCACCTAATGATTTTCGGGAGGGTGTTAAAAGCCGATAAGTCGAGGAAAGGAATAAATGAGCGCATATTTACGCGCGACAAGCCCCTTATCGCGCGCGCCTGTCTAATGATGCGTCCCCTGGCGTGAAGGGTCTCGGCGCCGCCGAGTTCAAACCGACCACCATCTCTGCGAGGCCGACGCCCTCCTTCAGCTGATGAATGTAGCAGACCCGCTCGACGATGTGGCGGCGCGCGCGCAGACCCCGGACCACCTCGTGCTGTCGGACGGCGAGAGCGACGGCGCACCGGACGACCACGGCGGCGACTACACGACCCGCCTCGAGGAGCTCATGAGCGATGACGAGGACCACGCGCCGCGCGCGGACAGGGCGGGGCACGACGAAGATGAGGAGGACGAGGAGGGCTTCTTCTACAGCGGCGTCGACGCCGAGCCGCTGGGGACGTACCGCGAGCAGCTGCGGGACGTCTTGGGCCCGGAGCACGAGCCCGATGACGCAGACGAGCACGCCGCGGCGGACGAGCTCATCCGCGAGGTCGCAGAGAAGGAACGCTTCGAGGCCGCCATGGACGACGAGGCGCGGGTGAGTGCTCATCGTGTGTCGTGGAGGAGGCGTGGCGTAAAGCGTACTGACCCTTGCGCATACAGCCATTGGACGTGCTCTCCGAACCCTCGCCTCCCTCGTCTGCCTCCCAGTCCGACTTCCCGGCTCCACCGCGCGTGGTGGACCCCGGCGCACCTGAAGTGCCTCTGAGGACGATGCGGCCGTTCTTACACCCTACGATATCTCGCCTCCGGTCCGTCACCCCGCAAGCCTCCCGGTCGCCCTCTGTCGGCAGTATGGGCACCATGAACTCACAGCTGGGCCTCTCTGCCCCGCCCTCCCACTTTTCTGCACTCTCTGCGACCTCTTCCCAGTCGAACCTGCCCGAGGTCACCCCTACCGGAGCAAACGGCGCTGCTGCTGAGGAACGCGAAGTGTTCAGGTGGACGCAACTCAGGAATATTAGTGAGTTGCTGTACGGGAAGCATACCCAGCAGAAAGTCGCGTCTGTCTTGGGCACCCCAAACCTCGGTAGCCCGACCGTGCTTGCGGCCAACGGCATGATATGCGTCGGCACCGACCTGGGAAGAGTGCTAGTGTTTGATTTCAAGCAGAATCTGAGGTGTATATGCGACCCACCAGGTGCGTATTGCCAAGTTATACTTCTCTATACCCTTTCGTGACATTCGGCTGGCAGATAAGTCGATTGGCGCAGTCACGGCCCTGGCGCTGTCCTACGATCACACATTCGTCGCGTCCGGCCACGTCGCGGGCCACATCGTCCTGTACGACATCAACAACCCCAAGACGCCCGCGCGCTTCGTCCCGCCCACGACGCTCAAGGACGTCGCGGCGGGCACGCAGGAGGGCCACCTCCTCGGCTCGCGGATCACCTGTCTCGGTTTCGTCGCGGGCAGACACACCGCGGTCGTCTCCGCCGACGACAGCGGGCTCGCGTTCTACCACAGCCTCGGGAAGGTGCTCTTCGTCGAGGCGTCGGACACGCTGCGCATATTGGGCAAGTACCCCGATGAGGATGGGGTGGATGCAAATGGCGGGCCTGAGGCGCATCATTTTGCGGCGCATCATCCGTTCCGGAGGCGAAGGTTGCGGAAGATTCATACGATTTTGTCTATGGCACCGCTGCCCCTGGGTACGACCGCGCATTCTACAGATGCGTACCACCTGATAGCCCTCTTGACGCCTCTGAAGCTGGTCGTCGTTGGTCTGAAGCCTTCGCCGAAAACTTGGTACCGGCGACATCGCCCTGAAGACGAAGGGTCCTCCAAATCGAGGTTCAAAGGCGTCTTGGCGTGGTTCCCCAGCCTCATCATCGGTTCTCCACCTCCACAAACCAACGGAAAGGCCAAGTCCGTTGTCGTCCCCGGAAGTACGCCGATGTTGGTGTACGGCTGGGGGAACACGCTGAATCTCGTGCGGGTGTCAGAGACGAAGGTGCAGCAAGAGGTCAAGAACGCGAAGACGGGCAAGACGAGTCGTGTCGAGGTCGGCCGGCTCGTGTTCGAGGAGGTCGGAACGTGGACGGTGGGAGGCGGGGACGCGCTCGCGCTGCAGTGGCTCAACATCAATGTGGGTTCGTTCACCTTCTCGCACTCAAATCTCCGCCGACGATGCTGACCGCATGCGCCCCGTGTCGTTTTTGCGTTTGTGTTTGATTATATGCGCCGTGGGCTGTGTTTGTGCGCTGCAGCAAGTGCTGGTGCTCACCCTAACCACACTGGAGGTGTACGACATACACACGTTCCGGCTGGTGGAACACGTCCTGTTTGACGCTTGGTCGCTCGTTTCGCCGATCTTGGCGCACACCACGAACGGGTCCGTGTCGTACCCGGACGCAGTCACAGAGATCGCGCACAGCGTGCGGACGTACAAGGGCAAGATCTTCCTCCTGGTGCGTACCCTGACCATACAACCCTCCATCTCACCATCTGCTCACCCCGCATGCGATCGTCAGGGTCAGCACGAAGTCCAGGTCGGCACGCTTCTCACCTGGGCCGATCGGATACTCGCCTTCGTCGAGCAGGGCGACTTCCTGAGCGCCATCGACCTCGCGCGGGCGTACTACGTCGGGGAGGCGCCGGGGAACCGCAACGGCCTGCCCGAGCGCGCAGAGGAGCTCCGCGAGACGGTCGGCGAGAAGATGCGCGAGCTCATGGCCGCGTCGGCGGGGTACGCGTTCGCGGAGGAGCGCATGACGGACGGCACGCACGTCACGCCGGACGGGCGCGGCGTGGACCGCACGGCGCTCTTCGAGGGCCTCGTCGCCGCCTGTGCGCGCGCGTGCGGGGCGCTGGACGACTTTGAGTTCCTGTGGGAGGACCTGTATGCGTACTACGACCAGTTCGGCATCACGCGGATTTTCCTCGAGCAGCTCGAGCCGTTTGTGCTGGAGGGGAGGATCCACGACGTGCCGCCGCGGATCACGCAGAGGCTCATTGCGATGCACGACGACGACAATCGGCCGGACTTGGCTGAACGTCTTATTTGGCACATCGACCCGGATTGTCTGGATATCAGCCAGGCGATCACGCTGTGCCAACACTACCATCTCTATGACGCGCTGATATACGTCTATACGCGCGCGATGAAGGACTATGTGGCGCCAGTGGTCGAACTGTTGGGGCTCATTCGCCGGGTACAGAAGTACAGGCGGGCACGTGCAGAGGCTTCGCCGTCGTCGAGCGCACTGATCAGCGAGGACTCCATCGAGCCAGTGATCATCAATGCATACAAAATCTACCCATACCTCGCGAACGCCCTTTCCGGGCTCACATACCCCAGCGAGCAGCCACTGCCCGAGGACGAAGCCCTCGAAGCCAAGAACGACGTCTATACGTTCGTGTTCTACGGCCGGTCGAGTATATGGCCCATGGGCGAAGGCGGACAGCTGGTCCTGACGGCTGACGAGGAAAACGGCGTGGAGCCGACGTACCCGTATGCGCGACTGCTGCTGCGTTTCGACGCGGAAGCGTTTCTCCACTGTCTGGACCTCGCGTTCGAGGACCACTACCTCAACGACGAGTCGCATAGTGTGAACCGCCTCATCATCATCAAAATCCTGTTGGAGATCTTGGACACCTTCGGACTTCCGCAATCAGACGCCACCTTCATAAACATCTTCATTGCGCGGAACGTGCCGAAGTATCCTCAGTTCATCGAGCTGGCCCCGAGCACGCTTCACTCGATCCTCATCGGCCTTGCTGAGGACGAAGACGAGAGCACGCGGGAGGACAGGCAGCTCGCAGCTGAGTATCTGCTATCAGCATACACTCCTCACGAAGGCGAGCGAATGGTTCACCTGTTTGAACAGGCGGGCTTCTACAGGATACTGCGCACATGGCACCGTCAAGACAAACAATGGTCACCGCTGCTCTTGACGTACTTGAAGGACCCTGACCTCCGTCCGCAGGAAGTCTTCTCGTCCATCGACGACGTGCTCGTCACCGCCAACCGCGCCAACAAAGGCACGCTACCGCCCGAACTCGTTTCGACTGTGGCCGACTCTTTGGCGTCTCTGTTGAACGGAGACATCTCGAGCACAGCGGCACTCGTTGACAAGCGGGTACCGCTTCTGCACGAGCAAGTCATGAAGCTTCTGAGAGAACGACCGAGTCATGACCGCTTTGTCTACCTTCGGTATCTTCTAGGCTCGCCACAATCGCTGGAAGAGTCTGGATACGTCACGTACCGTGACCGGTCGGCGCCGTCTCTTCAGGTGCCGATGCCGCTCCGGGAGGAGTATGTCGCACTACTGTGCGAGAACAACCCCTTGGGAGCGATACATGAGCTCGAATACCTTCCTGCGGACTATCTTGACTGGGGCCAAGCGGTCAAAATCTGCGAAGAGCATGAAGTCTACGACGCGGCGGTCTGGGCATTAGACCGGAAAGACCAGCCTCGTGCTGCTTTGACGAAGACTGAGGAGTATGAGAGATTGCTGTCGATGAAGGTTGTCGAGCATTTGACACAGCGTACTCCGGAGGATGAAGATGCTGTTCGCAATCTTCTGTCTTCTTTGCAACGCCTGCAGCACTCAGCGGTCTCGGTCTGCTTGGCCCATTCAAGACCGTCTGCAGAGCCTACTACGCCACTGGAAGACGTCTGGTTCCAGCTTCTGAGCAGCCAGGTTGGCTGTGTTCATCGAGTTTCCCTCTCCTGCTCTGTTCAAGGGGTCCCCGACGACGCGGCGGATACGCATGCGCAACTGGAGAAAGAGGCGATGTCATCGCTGCGGGCGTTGGTGCAAGACACGTTCACGTCTCTCATGACCGTCAGCTCCTCGAAGGCGGTATCTTTCCCTCGTCTCTTCAAGCGCCTCGTGGTTTCTGTCACAGACAGTCGAGTCTCTAAAGGCGCGCTCTATCAGGAGTTCCAAGTCATTCTTACCGGTATGCTCGAGTCATACCGGTCTGACGAAGACCTAATGGCGATCACAAAACGCTTACTCGAGCGAGATGTCTTTGATTCGGTGGAAGAGGTTACGCGCGAGCGGATGAAGGGTTGGGCACCCTCACGGCCGGTCTGTGCGCAATGCGGGTTGCGGTTACACGACAACAAAAAGGTCCCGGGGCTGGATGGAGAGGCGGCACCAGGTGTGCAGCTCGTTGTGTCACGGACGGGGAATATATACCACAGGACCTGTTTTACCCCGGAGAATACCAGTACCGCAGTATGAGCGGGTATTAATGCTTAATCGGAGATCTTGATTGCACATTATCCATATATCTATTGTATGCTAGTGTAGATCTAGAGCATGTCACTCATCGGATAGGTTGGCGTTCGCGAGCTCTTTGAGTGCGCGGTAGGTAGCACTTTCGTCGACGGCGACGCCTAGTTTTCGTGCGTCCTTCCCGAAGGCTTCAACATCCAGCATCATCTGTGTGCGAATCTGCTCTTCGTCAGCGCGAGCGTTGTCTTTGGCTGGTGACGAGCTGCCAAACAATGAGAATGCGGATCGCTGGCCTCTTTTAAGACGACGCAGGGACTCCTCCGTCTTCTTCATTGCCGTCAAAAAGTAGATGTATCTGTATGGTAGATTAGTCATAGCCCTTGTCTCATTGTTTCACTTGACACCTTACCTTTGAGCGACGATCTCAAACACTTCTTCAGTGAAAGCCTGCAGATACTCGTTCTTCAGATTAGCGCCAGGACCATCCGCTTGCCCAACACCAAAGAAGGCTTTGAGAGATCGAAAAATGAGTGCAACGAAGTGACTTGGTTCTGTCGGCAGTCGTCTGCTTGACGCCATCGCTCTGAACTGTGAAGGGATGGACCGCATTGGTAAGAGTGCGTCGCAACCACGTCTCGAAAGGATCAAGATGATTTGGCTGGAGAGTGCCGGGGTAAGAGACAGAATCTCCGCCAGCGCATGCCGGAGAGTATCTTGAAGACATGATCAGTACGGGCCGAAGTCAGCAGCATGGAAAAATACCTTCCAAACTGGTTTGTGCATCCTCATCTTCGATGACGGACACATCCGGAAGCATCGCGCTGATTTCCTCGCGCCACATCTTCCAAACTTGAGACTCCAGCACCTTGATGTCGGTAAGCGCTATTGCACAGGTCAAGAGCAGAGCGTCGTCGGCTGCGATGCTCTCTGGTGACGACGCCTCCCCTTGTGCATTATTTGGTGTGGACGCTCGTGCCAAATTGGGTGACGAAGTCTGGATATCGAAGGTGAGTTGCCAAGTAACATCTGCGATGACAGATCACTAACATTATTCGGCCTATCAAGCTGAGCAGCGTTCATTTTGGACGCAGATTCCAGCGGAGGAAGCACCCCTTGAAGCCATGTTCTGTATCTGCTAAGGAGCTATGTGCACATCAGAGATCGATCTTGAAACATCAGTTGAATATATGATTACTCACTTGTAAGGTTAACTTCCAGAATCGATGGTTCAGCTCTGGTATAAACACATCTGCACTCCAACAAGTCGCGATTGCGTCGAAGATTGCCACTGCTTGCGCTGTGACGAAAGGCTGTGTACCTAGTGACTCACTTCAGCAGGCCGAAAATCCATATAGCACAACAAACTTGCCTTTGTTTGATGAACGCTCCAGCCTGGAAACCACCAACGATCCCTCAAGTTTAGTGGCGATCTCCTTCCAACGCAACTGGAAGTATATGGGAAGCTGCCACCGCTTCTCGAATGAGATGTACACTGGGTGAGTACGCATCGCTTCCACAGCATGCAGAGATGGTGCAAGGAATTCCAGTGAGTGAATGAATGCCTGGGTCGTCTCATGATGCTGCCACGAAATGTGAGGACCCGGGATACGGGAAGACATCTGGATACCATACCTTGCGGAACTCATCCGGCTTGCCTGCCGCAAACACAACACCTCCCAACTCGTCCATAATCGCCTTGCCGATCTCACACCATACGACGTTCGCCATGATCTCAAATCCGCCCTCACGCTCGTTCTTTGGCTTGCCTTCTGTCAGCTCAGTAGGCATAAGCAACGATGTTCTGCTGGACGACGCGATTGTTTTTGTGGAAGTCTTGACACTGACTTTCTCAGCGATCTCCATGACGCGCCGCATATCGCGTTCGACGAAGCGCAGGATGGTGTTGTACAGCGAAGCGAGTGGGTCGTCCGTGTCGTCGAGCAGTGGTGCTTGAGAGTGTGTCGAAAAGGACGCTTCGAAGGGATTCTGCTTAGACGCGAAGGCAGAGAAAGGAGTGTAGGGCGTTCGCGGGGGAAACGTTGCTGTTTGCGGCGCGGCGGCTGATGGGCGCATGACGGCACCGAACGGTGTATGGGGAACGATAGGGCTGTGTGGTGCAGCGAGTGCTCCAGGATAGATGGACTGCGAAAGCATCAGATACAGCGGTATCATCATAAGCAGAAGTACTAGAGAGCTGTGTTACCTTCTTAACAAATTCGCGAACGACATCTGTTCGTATGACTTCTTCCGCATCACCCCACAGACCCAGAACATCATAAATCTTGAGACATTCAGTGATATCACCGATCCACCGCGCCTTGTCCGCCTCTGTAGCCCGAAGCCCTTTGCCTATGTCCTTGCCCTCTACAAGAGCAACGAGAGTAGTGGAGAAAAGATGATCCAAATCGGAGGATAGTGTAGACCTTATGCGATCAATTCTCTGATCATAACAGTCAATGAACAATATGACCAAACCCACTTAGAGCTCTCTCACCCATTGGCATTCGTCTACGAAGGCGCACCTGTCTTTTCGGGCCTTCGAGACATGGTACAACAGCTGGGTATATTCAGAAGCTACACGGGCGAGATGCTTAGCCTGGTTTCCTCTGGATCTAGACCTAACTTAGCTGGTGCCTCATACTTTCATATCGAAGCAATGCATCTCTACCTGTTGTCGATAACATCGTCCTCCGAACGTCTAGTAAGCTTCATGCTATGAATATCCGCCTGGGTTGACTCGCTGTCTTCCGGTGATGCAATCAGCAGGAGGGACTCCAGTCGAGTGACAGACTCGGAGATCTTAAGCAGGAGATGAAGAAAAGCCTGCGTACGATTTTGTAAGTAGCGGTTGATAGCGATGTCATAAGTTACATACTTTCTCTTCTCGCAACGCTGACCGCTTTTCTAGTTTGAGCTGAATAGCGTCCTGAATATCTTGCAGCTCATTTCGCGACGTCTTTCCTCCAGTATCATAGACCTTAATGTTTGAAATAACATGTTATAGATGATAACGTACGAGAACTTCTGTGCGCAGGTCTCCGAGAGGCCATTTTAGCCGCTCCAGCCTAGCACCCTCTCCTCTCAGGTCCGTGCTCAAACTAATGAACGCTTCATAGTCATCGTTAATCAGTTTCACAAGCTCCTCTTTCAGCGTGGCCAAATAGTCGCGTAACTCAGACCGCAAGTCAGGTAGAGATGTATACAAGCGCGAAAGCAGGAACTCTTCGACGTTGAATGTATCAGCGGAGAGGTGGGGGTCGCCATGGGATAGGGCAGTGAGTACGGGCAGGTCATGGTCTTCTAGCTCTATTGTTGAACCTTGCGTCTTCAATTCGCGTGTTGCCAGCTCTTCGGCAAGTCGGTCCAGTTCCATGGGGTCGCGCGAGCTAGTACTTGATTGATTATAGTCCATGCTTGAGACCTTGCTGTGTTATGAGAGCAGCAAGGGATAAGATGTTTAGAAAAGACTGCACTTCAAACACGAGCTTGTCCTGTTTGTGCAGTTCAATGAAGGAAGTATAAGATCATGATGGATGTCGTTGCAATGTCACTGGGAGCTCCGCGGGAGGAGGGACGCTAATTGAGCGCTCGCCGAGTGCATGTCTCAGAATGGAAGGTGTCTTTGTTCATCCGGGTTATTGGCATGGTCCAGCCTTGACGTAGAAACATGCCTGCGATGTTACAAATCGAAGTCTACGGCTGTTGTGCGGTTTTTGTCTTGCTATATTCTACATCTCCACCTAAGGCTAAGCTCACCCCGTAAATCTCAACAGAATATCAAATCTCGTGATGGATACATTGAACGCTAAAGGTGTACATATAGTATTATATTACGGCCAAAAGCTTTCAATTTCCGTCGTTGCGGCACTGTAGATAATATTTAGATATTTAGATGACATCGATCCAAAACAATACTTACGCAGACTGAAATAACATCACTACCGCACACACCGGAGTTAGGGTCAGTGCGACATGCATATCTGGTGTACAAGATCAGAGACAGCAACAGGAGAGGGTTTGAGACAGCACTGACATCAAGCCGTTAAAAGAGCTTGTGTACTGGTCGAAGATGATAGGCGGCGGAGAGCATCCAAAGATGCCGCTGTCGCACGGATTTCCGGTGGTGGTGAGGCCATCCACGACGTTGCAGCTATCGTCGTAGACATTCCCTGTATTATATTGTCAGATTTTTCTAGATCAAAAGTATAAAACGTAAAAACGTACAACGCGAAACGCCACCACCAAGGTCCTGCTGGTTGCCGATGGCGAAGTTGAATCCAGGACAGATAGCAAAGACTTGTCCGGTAATAGCAGATAGCACGACGGCAGCGGTGAGCTTATGCATTGTGCTGGAGAGTGTATCTGGTCGAGCTGTGAGTTGCTGAGATGTGAGAGAAGAAGTTGTGGTTTCTCCGTACTGCAAGCAGGGGGGTTTATATATCGAAGAATCCCAGACTTTTCGTTGGGAGGGACGATGAGATGGTACGGCCTGATGAACAAGCAATATGGCGGTTTAGATTGACGCTATAACCGAAGCAATTTCGTATGTAGTTGTTGGTAAACGTCCCCTTGCAATTGACCCCAGACAAACTTGAATCTTAAATCAAGGATACATTACCTTCTTGCATCCGAATTCGATCGGAGAACGAGAATCGTGCGAGCAGCTGAGCCAGTGGTATGCTGGCGGCCGTCTTGCTACGGAACGTTGGATGAGGCTCAGACTTTGCGTGCCACGATATATGTCGCCGTCCGTCCATGTCGGTCATGTCTGGGTCGTAGGTTTCAGACTAAAGTCGCGCTGTTGGCCCGCTGTAACCACAGAATCACAGACCACAGTCGGTTGAGCCGCACAATCAAATGCTGGGGGAGCTGAAAAACTAAAACTGCGCTTGAGGCTTGCAGCTTTTTCGCATAGCCAGTGAGCAGACCATAGGATCCTTCGACTAAACTTCACCGAGTCTGGACGCTGTGATGATTGAATAAAACCTGTTTAACATTGAGTGCATACTTATATGATACCAGCGACGTACATATGTATCAAGAATCGCGCCGATGAGTTTACAATTGCGACAATGAGCTTTTGACCGCCTTACCGCTAAAGTCGCATCTTGGCAGGAATAGCTTGATTCAACCTATGGCATGGTCCGCAAGACGCATAACCAAAGTAGAACAAGACAGGCTCCCACATCATCATCATACCTTCGTTAGATTCTTCTTGAATTTACCAGAGGAGAGCGCGCCGCTAAGAACGTGTGCACCAGTTGCTTGTCATGTTCAAATACTGTCTTAGTGCGCACGTGTCGACCCCGCGTGAGCCATTCAATCCCGGGAGTCACAAACTCCAGACGTTCGTAGGGGCGTACAAATTAGCGCGTGATCAGTGGAGAAGTGGCAACCAAGTCATCCCAGTTCATGACGAGGACGGTCACAAACCGCTGAACTTGCGGGTTATCTGTGTGGATACTTGAGAGATTCATGGCAAAGTGCCAAGGTTTTGAGCCATTGTCATGTCTGAATAAGAGATGCCCCATGTTGCTGTAATGGAGAACGCGGGCGGCGCGCGCGTGGGGCTAATTTGTGGCGTAGATGGTTACAACGCAGCGACGTCTCCTGTCCGACTTCATCAGTTTTCAAAACGTTGATCGAACAAACGACGTACTGTCGAAATAGAATCTGAGGGCAAACTTGTGCGCTGCGTCACTGTAGCGCGATGGTCACGTATAGTTTGCGAACTTTGCCAAGAAAAGGAGACAAGATTGTGAGCTTGAGGCGTAGCGAGGCAACGAGTCCTCTGCAAAAGGGCTATAGAGCCAGGGTTTCTTCCTCACCGTTCAAGTCGCCTGTCTTTGCCATGACTATGGGACTTCAAAATGATCAACGTCGGATGAGATTATCCACGCTTGGACGCTATTCCTTGGAGTTCACAGGGCATCTTGAAAGATTGTAAAAACACCGCATCTCGACGTGCGACGAGACTGCAAGAATTGTGTATTGCGGCAGCTCGAACGCGAGACCGGATATGAAGCGTCAAAGCTTCAGAATACATTGTATTCATAGTATTCTGTACACCAGAATGAGATAAAGAGTGAGAATGGGGGCACACGCAGGCACTAATAACTCACCCTCATCATGGTCATGAACGAACGCACGGCGGGGCGGGGCGCGTGACACATGACACGTAACGCGTATGTAACGCGTAACGGGCATGTAACGCGTAGCGGGCATGTAACGCGTGACGGGCTCAAGCGCCGTATCATCCTAGTCTATCCCCTACGACCATCGGTAGTAGGTACGATACAATGATTGCCTAAGGCTATTGGTATGCCGAAAAATCTGATTACCTAGCTTACGCCAGATTCAATGGATAGCGAATCTAATAGTGATTATATTGCCAGAGCCTGTCGCTGGCGGCGAGCACGTCCACCGGGCCTATGTGTGAGCTAACTCTTTGGTACGCACACACGAAGGTTGAGCGACGACGAAATGGGCGTTCAGTTAACGTCGAGAAGTGAGTTATTTTAAACCCAGTCACGACTCTGACTTGTGAGAAAAGCGGTGCGTTAACGCCATGTCAGACTCTCGGCTATCCACATCTGACCGGTTATGTAGCCCATTCGATTCTTTCAATGCTCGCCTAAACACCAATCTCCTGACGGTATTATGCTAATTCTTGGCCGTACAATGACACAGGGCTTATGTCCAATCTTGCCATCAATATCACATCAGGTAGCCACGGTTAGTATCTCTTGTTTATCACAAAAATCAGGAATCATTTTTCTGATAATCACTGTAGATGCTGTTCAGTGTTCACAATTGGCAGTGTCCGTACAAAGCTGTGAGATATGTTTTCTCACCCCTCATACACGGTTCCAACTGTATGCGGGTCTTTGAAGATCGAAGGACGCCAGTGCGTTAGGTAGATGGTTCTCTACGAAACGGATGTGAGTCGTGTGGTTTCCGTCAACGTATCAACCCGTCATTACGAATCCCTTCATGTGAGAATTGAAACATGGGATCTATAGAAGGCTGAATAGAAGATGTCTCACCGTGCTCATATATATTATAGACATTTCAATGTGTTAACAGCGTTTTCTTCATTGGGCCCCATCCGCCATGCATCCTACTTTGCAGTCTCAGTTGTGAGTGCCTGTTAATCCCGACGCACCCTTACGCTCAACGATAGCAAGCTATGCACAAAACTATATATCTTTGGCTTCTATAGGCAAGTGTTTGACTTTCTTTCTCGATGACATTGTTCTCAAGGTCAATTCTCTAGCCCTCACGCTCTATGAATACCTCATCACGTTCTCCGATGAGGTGGACTTTATATGGAAACAATGGCGATCTGCAGGATCCTGGTTATTCTGTGTAAACAGATACGTTGTCCTGTTTTCAGTAGGTTTGGCCTATTGGTTTTGGGCCAGCGACACTCACTATGGCTAGAGCATCAGTTCAGTCGTGACATTCATCCCTTTGCGTAATGTTGAGGTACGTGACCCATTTTTTCAGTTCTATAGCACTCACGATAGTCATTCATCACTTCAGAGGTGAGAACTTGATTCACACATTCAAGCAGGTGATCTCAAATGATACATTCACTGCCTCTATATATGCTATCAGCTGTAGCGCATATGGCACTTACAGGCGAGCCGTCACTGGGATGATCAGTTTTTTGGTTCTTTGTGCGTCTCTATTTTAGCTGGCTGCCTGTTATCAACTGTAACCGGTTCACAATCACGCTGATGCTTATTGCAACCTCTCAGTGATCATGTTCTTGAGAATGTATGCCATATACCACAAGGACAAACGAATTCTTATGCTTGGGATCCTGATGCTCGTGGCGATCATCGGATCCGGTACAGTGAGCCGAGCGCACACTTCTGGTCTACCTAATTCTCAAGAAAGCCCTGATATCACGGGTACAGTCTAGCCTCTCGGATACTTCATCAATCGTTGTGCTCAATCCTGGATGCAACTTTTTCGCCACCTCGTAAGTCACGCGCTGCTCGCACTTGTCCACATAACCTCATTGTAATGACACATCTGCAGATCAAGCAGTTCGAGTAAGGATCGACCCTAAATGTTATACCTCTAGGTCTAATCCGAACACTAGCATACGCCGCCAGCTGGGCGAGTATCATCGCAGCCGACATCGTGATATTTTCCCTCACGATCATCAAGAAGGTCAACACCAGCCGTAGTGTGAAGTCTCAGCGTCCAGACTTGATGTCATTAATTTTTCGAGACGGTAAGTCGATGGTGCGTCTAGTCGAATACGGCTGAACTCATATACATGTCAACCTGATACGGGTCATATATCAAGGCGCAATATATTATGTGTAAGTCGTTCCAGCGGAAGAGCTGTCTAGTACAAAGTAAGCGAGTTGACGAACACTGACTACTAAATAGCACCGTGACCTGCCTCAACGTGGCGAATCTACTCACCCTCTTTGTAAGTGCTATATATGGGTATAACAACGTACAAGATAGTTGACTAACAGAATCCGCTATCACATTCCGTCAGGTCTTTCCGGTACGCCTTGCGCAATCCGGACGAAGATGTCCAGCTTAGTTATTACTCTACAGGACGCGTTGAAAGGATGCATAGGCTCCATGACAGCAAAGTGAGCGTTTTTCGGACATCTATAGATGCCCAAATACGTCTTCTACAATGGACTCACTTGATTACAGCGTGTCATCGATAATCCTCTCGCGTATGACTCTCAACCTCTTCAAAAGCGTGCAAACTGATAACGGGTCCATGTCCGTGACTGAAGACAATCCCGTCATCTCGACAGTGGTATTCCCAGGAGGGCTCAACAGTGGGGCTCAGAGGCATGCTGCGGTCCGCTTATCATCCTTGGCCGAGGATGTGGGTCACTATACGAATCTGAGACTATCCAGTGGTATCACAGATCAAGCATAATTATTACAACTACTAGCTTCTACATGCTGGTTCCGTATGCGACTCCCGTCGTGCTACTCATAGACTTACTATGCAGCCCTATAACAAGTACGGTAATCCTACTCCACTAGCGTAGAAAGACTGAGTATCAATTTATACCTCGGAATTTATTTCAGCCGGAGTGTTGTGACTAAATAAACCCAGTACTCAGCTCCGTCGGGCCCCAAGCGATCACTTAACTTAGCTACAGCTTGGCTATCATCGACCATGGCCCTGCCTTCGCCACCGTCGGAGCACGTAGACTCGAGACTTATGCAGTGACGAGTCCTGCCGCGCATTGCCGCGGCGCACGACAGCGGCTCATCGTCGTCCTGGCTTCGATGGAGGAATGAAGGCAGAAAACTTCTGTGCGAGTTCGTGCTGGAAATCATCGTTGTAGCCGACGCACTTGAAACACCAAATATATATCCTCTGTCATAGAGCCTTAATGAGTCGATCCTTGAGGAAACAACGAGATAACCACCTCGAGACCGTCTTCGTAGGACTGAATGATTTCATCTTCGGTCACGTCGCTGAACCGCGTCTCCATTGCAAAAGCTTGATGAAGGTCTTCCACTGTTGGCTCCCGTCCCAACTTTCGCCGCAATATGACGCGGGCGCGAATCTCTACATCGTGCTGCTTCTTGCGCTTCCGCACCGTCGATGCCCACGCCCACTTCGTCTGCAGCGACACAAAGAGAAAGTCAGATTCTGAAAGAACTGCACTGGAGAGCTACGCGCATACATACCGTCCTACCAAGCTTCGCAAACTCGGCCTGTGACAGCGGCTCACTCCTCACCGTCTGATACTCGCCCATATACCACCACATCCCGTCCCTGATCCTTACCACCAGCTTCATCACCCTAGTCCCCCACGGCGCCTCGTCTCCGCTCCGACACAGCAGCCCCACTTGTCCAGGGCGCTGCGGCGCATGCGGGTTGTGCCCTAAGTGAGGGAAGAGGAAATGATGATTGTGACCCCCAAGGGCTAGACGCTTTTCTGGGCTGATTTTAGGGTAGAACTCCATTGGACTCCCGCCGAAGGTCGTGGACATGAACGCGCGGGTGACCAGCACGTTGCGCATGGGGGAAGAGAGGTCGACAGGGAAGTCAGCATAGCTCGTGAGGCGTCGGCGGATGCTGTCGTCGTCGA
Organism: Pleurotus ostreatoroseus; assembly: GCA_005298045.1. Taxonomy (NCBI): domain Eukaryota; kingdom Fungi; phylum Basidiomycota; class Agaricomycetes; order Agaricales; family Pleurotaceae; genus Pleurotus; species Pleurotus ostreatoroseus. Next base: position 55,893 of record SWBT01000377.1, on the reverse strand, counting down.
AGAGGCGGCGACCAATGTCGGGCTTGAGGTCTTTCGCGTCGACTTTGGGTTTGATGTTAGGGACGGACGGTTCAGGTCTACAAGATTTCACATTCACAGCCAAAGGACTGGAAAAACTTTTAGCTGATGCAAGGTTCTCGTGTTCCAAATTGGAGGGGCCCGCACGCTTGCTGTCAGACGAGTCATCGTGCTTGGGCTCTCTCTCACGTTTCATACGCTTGATTTGAGGACTTTGGGGTTCCGGACCTGCCGTATGGACCGCTGAATACGAAACCACGAAATGGATTTCTTTGACCCACCTTCATCCCAGTAATCGACTTGTTTTTCCAACAGTCGCTTCCTGCGCTCCGCATCTGCTGTACGGTCAAGAGATAATAACCCAGAAACACAGAAGACACTGACTGCGCTGCAGGGCTTGAACAACGTCTTCGAAAGATCCAGCCAGTGCAAGCCTGCGACGCGCAGACTTGTCCGTCCGTATACACACCTCCATAACCAACTTACGCCGTTTCTTCCGGGGTACGGCACTGGATATAGGTCCGGAATCGGGAGACTTTCTCTTTATCCCCAGAAGCGTCGCTGGTTGGACATCTAAGATGTCTGGATCATCATCGGACTTTGCTTGCAACTTTCCACGGATCGATGGAGAGTCAGCCATGACAGGGTGCGAAGACCCTGGATTGGGTGGTGTTGTTGGTTCAATTTTGAGAATCGCAGATGATGTCTGCACAGGTGTTCGCAAACCAACTTGACCGATTGTAGTATTAATGAACGACGCTGCAGACCCTTCCGCGTTCTCGGACTTGATGGGGTCCGTGGGGACGGGATCTTCGGGGTGAGGGATAGTCAAGTCTATGCAGCTACGCCATGCGCCCACAATCTTCTCAACCGACTCCGTGGACTTTGTGAATCTCTTGTGCGGCACCATCTTTTCTGCCTTGATACTCGAGGAGAGCGCGAACACCGGAGCCTCCGAGCCCACTCGGCCAGACCCCGAAACGGCAGGCGGGGCTAAAGATCTTTGAGGGCTCTCGACCTTGGTGTGGACGGAAGGCTCAGACAGAGGAGTCTCCAAGTCTGTCAAGCCCAGACTTGCCTTCACAGCCTCAATCATCGGTTGCACAGGCCCAGGGATATTCCTTCGTGGCGTCGTCGGCTCATGCTGAATGCAGATGGGAGGCGGAGGTACAGGAGTCTTCGAATCCACTGAACGAGGCTGCGTGTCGGTCGACGACACCACAAACTTCTCAGGGCTCTCGCTCTTGAGGCCAATGGAGGACTCAGGCGGGGGAGTCGTCAAGTCGATACAGTTACGCTTTGCAGCTAGACTACTGGCCGTCGACTCGGCAGGTCTTTTCAGCTTCTTGTGTGGGGTCGTTTGGTCTGTCTTGATGCTAGTGGGAGGCGTGGTAGGTACGGAAGTGCTCGACTTCAAAAGTTGTGTCTGTGTCGAAGAAGAGGATATTACGGATCTCCCAGGACTCTTTTTCCCCGCACGGACAGAGAACTCGGGCAGAGAACTCGTCAGATCTATCCTGTCGTCGTATACCGACTTCGTTGATTCCGCTGACCTCTTCCGCGGTTTCCTGCATGGTGTGGCAGGGACCTCATATATATCCGTGTCTTGGATAGCGCTGTTACTGGACTCATCGGCGACTAACGAGCTCTGTAAAACGCGGACAATAGTCCCATCCCATGAAGCCATAAGCGCATACTTCTGGAGCGAACGAAAGATATTTACTTGCCTTCACTGACTTCTTTGATATGGGATCGCTCCCATTTGCAGAACACATGTACGCGGCGCATGCAGGTACCACAACATCTGCCAGAGCGCTGTTGTCTATGTCTGACGGTGGGACTCTAGTCGAGGATCTCGCATGTCCCAGGTCGCGGATCCTTTGCTCCTCCTTCACAGCATTCTTCGTGCTGCCTCTGACGCTGATATCACTGAGTGTGGCCTCAAGCCTACCGACACCACTTGTAGTAGTATTCTCCTCGAGTCTCTCAAGCCTAGTCGAAAGCGCACTGATCCGCTCCTTGCTCTCGCGCACCTCCTGTAACAGCGCGCGCTGCGCTACGAGGAGCTCTTGCAGGAGTGCGCGTGATGTCGTTTCCGAATCGCCGTCCATGCTCTTGAATCCAAGTTAGACTGTATGTGGCGGGGACCTTTCGAAAAGTACTGTTTGTTCTCTGGATCTGATCGTCTAAGTAATTGGTATTAGGTCGCAATTGCAAGCATAGATCGCTGAGGCTAGTAGTAGGAGAAAGAAGAGGAGGTCCTTCATTTGGAAACTCATGGTGGTCCACCGGGCTGTAAGACGTAATAATGCAGTGCGACTGAGGAGAGAAGTTCGCAAAAATCAAGTTCTCTGGTCGGCAAATGCCGTAGAGTAAGCGCTGGAAGTGCGTGTCCCAGAATGGAAGGTGTTTAAGTTCGTCTTTGCAGTTTGCACGCATCGCTCTGCGACGTGAAGACATGCACAGCTCGTTCAGGTGGAATGCATTTGTATTCAGCGGCGTTTACAGTTATTTCTCTGTTTTTCAAGAAGGCTGGCTATTAGTTCTCAATGGACGTCGGCGACTGTCCAGCTGTGGACCTCTTCGTGGTCTTCAAGACGAGTAGTTGCGGCCTTGCGCAGCGACGAAACCAATACACCTATTGAGAATTTCTTCCCCGTGATTCATTCTTCCGGATTAAAGGCAGCATAGAATATATTTACTCAGGTTTCATGGAACTTCGTCAGAAACCTGGAGATTGAACACCTATAATACGCTTACGCCAGGCCGACGTCCTTCACAACCAAGTTGTATAGCAGTAGCAGGGTGTGCTCATCATCGTTCTCTTTGATGAGGAAATGGAACTACTTCCGGCGTGAACCAAGACAAGCTCTCCCGCACTGTGGTAAGCACTGTGGGATAGAACGTGAATTTGACCCCAAAGAACACTGAACATTTTCCCAATCCTTTCCATCGTGCCACGCCGTATATTGTACCGTGGACGCAGAGACTGCGCCGGTGCGACTAAGGAAAGTGGGACTTGCATCTTTCTGTCGACGGGGCGATGTTGGCTCGGCTACGCCGATGGGCGTCGAAGTCGCTTCATGATCGCAACCGCTTCAATTTCATAAGCACGTCTGAGCCCCGTCGTTGTATTGTTCGAAGAGAGTTCACTGACAGCCACGTCGCATGTATGCCCATTTTTGTATAGGCGGTTCATGATCGCAGCCGCTTCAAGCTCGCAAGCACGGCTGAACCCCGCCGTCGCGCTGTTCGGGGAGGGAGCACTGATGGCTACATTGCATGTATCTGGATCAGGATTTTTGTTGGACAAGTTCTTCTTAATCGCAGCTAGTTCATGCTCGCGAGCGCGGTCCCATGTCGGCTTCGTGCCGTTAGAAGAGGGAGTGCTGGCCGCCACGTCGCATGTATGCGCATTCGTATCGCTTGACTGCTTCATGATTGCAGCCCGTACATGCTCGCGAGCACGATCCCACGACGTCTTCGTGCTGTCTGAAGAGGACTCTGCACTGGTGTCCACGTCGCGTGCGTGCCGCGTTGTGTTGGAAACGCGGTCCATGGTCCAACGCAGTTCGTGCTCGCGGACATCGAACACCTTCTGCGTACTGTCAGAAGGGGGTGCACTGGCGATCGCAGGCGGGGTCATCCTCGCGAGCTCCGGGTTGAGACTTCTCGTTTGTGCCACGGGTACCTCCAGGTCCAGTGTGCTCGGAGCGCTGCCTGTAGTCCTAGGTTTCTTGGACGCCGAGGGCGGTGTTAATTCGGCGGGCCTCTTCTTCATGTTCGTCACAGAGAACGCCCAGGGCATGACGTTGGTGTAAGCAGAACAGCCATCGGACTCGATTGATTTCTGAACGTTGTCCGAGGAGGCCTGTGCTTTAGGCACCAGCGTTCGGGGTTGAACGAAGTGCGGAGACGCTGGTACGGGGGCCGTCTGTGTCAGAGTCGGTAAGCCACACACGAAGGAGTCGAGAGAACAGCATATGCATACCTTGCTCAACGTCTTCGGCTGCAGCAAAGACCCTGTTCCCTTTGTATCCACCACAGCTTCGAGTCTCTCGAGCCGCGTCGAAAGCGCGCGGACCTCCTCTCTGCCCTCGCGCACCTCCTGCAAGAGCGCGGTTTGGGTCGCAAGGATCTGATCCAAGACAGCGCGCGTCGGCGTGTCGTTGCCCGAGTCGCGCTGCATACCGGAAAATCTTGGACTGAGGCTGAAATGGCGGGCTTTTCAACTTTCGGAAGCAGCTAGGTTGTGGTAGCGGTTGATCGTCTGAGCGCCGCCGGGTTCGACAGGAGTGCAACGGCTCGGGTGACGTGTCGACATGGTCAATGTCAAGGACTCCGACTCGGATAAGAGCCTGAGGCAAGGAAGCAACACCGGTCGCTCGGTCCGGGCCGTCTTCATAGCGTGACCTCCACGCGACGCGTCACTGTGACATGTCACACGTCAGTAGACATGCTCTGTCCCTTTCGCGGCTCGCCTTTGTTCAACGCTTTGTTGCTCCTCCCACTTCACGTCCATGGACTATCGTCCGCGATTGAACGATACGACCGCGATGAGTGCGAGAAGCTACTTTGATCTGCGTCGACTGCAGAGTCCTCCGGGTCAAGGAAGCTTCCTGTATTCGACTTTCGCAGTGGTGTCACCATGTACTACTTAGGTGAGCTGTGGCTCGAGCTCGGAAGTGCGTTCTGTGAACATTGGAGGCAGAGAGGGGCTTGTAAGAGTCGTGATGGACAGGTATTGTCAAGTGCGTGCAGGTTCTTATAAGCATTTTAACGTCGACTTTCACAGGTTATGACTTATGAGTCGAGGCGCGGACGAGAGTGTGAACACTACTGTACGCTCATCGTTCGTGATTGAACAAAGAGCTAGAGAGTGCGATGCGTGCAGCGAACTTGTGGCATTCGGAAGTTCTGATGACCTTCCGAGTATTGCAAGCTTTCTGCCTCCATCGCCATGTGTCATGCGTGTAGGACAACTCGGGAGCGCGTTTTATGGCGGTTGAGAGGATTTTGTGTGGGGCGATGACAGGATCTGTCAAGTGAGTGCAGGTTCGCATAGTCAGTCTTGATGTCGACTTTTACAGGTTGTGCGGTCGAAAGTGCCAGCATACTGCGCCCTACCTCGTTCAGAGGACGATACCGAAGTGGCACGGTCCTATGGTACCGCTTCAGTGGCTCAAGGACGAGGACTCACTGGCTGGCCGGAGAAATCCGTTTGCGTTTAGCATTGCGGGAGAAAACCACTAAGGAACCTTCTCTCGTGATGGGCAGGTACGTGTCTCTCATGATTTACCGCTGCACATCCTGAGTCTGACGTCCCCTCCACTACTCGCCCAGACCTCTCTGCAGAATGCATACGTTCGACACATGACGTTGTGGACGCGAGTGTCGCTCTATGGGCTGTACAAGCAGCTAGTATGCGCACCCTCACCGCGCCGACCGCCGCGTCTGAATCCCAGCATGACGAGCTTCTCCGTGAGAGCCACTCAAACAACCTTTCCAGGAACCAGCACGCCGTCTCCATCCTGATGCAGCGTTCTGACATTCAGTATGTCTCACTTCGCCCGCAGCGCGGGTCCCACCATCAATGGGTGCCGGCGATGCAGAATTGAGTCGCGCCGTGGCTCTATTCATGGGAGCGGTCAGCTGGCGCGGCGCCATCGCGGGTCGTCTGCGTCTGTACGCGTGCCCTGCGTTTCAGGGCGTGCGCATGACCGCAGTGCTTCGCACAGGGGGTGTATATAGAGTGGGAAGGTAGGAGATGGATACGCTTTCCCTCTATCTTCTGCCTCCATGTCCTGTCTTATTCTTTGCTGTACGAACTCGTTCTTGATTTGCTTTCTGTGCACGCAATTCGGTTCGGGGTGAGATGAGTGAGCGGTAAAGCGGGCCGATGGAAATTTTCGAAGAGGTGAGCAATATTTCTGGTTGGTCGTGACTTTACCCCGCCGTGGTCGTCTCTTACCAACGTCGCCGCAAGTCACGTTGAGGCCATCGTCATGGTCATGGCCTGAGTCAGTCGCCGCTGCGTCGTCCGACGAGAACGTGACTGCGCGCGGATCAGCAAGCAGCCCGCCGCAGCGAATCACGGCCTCGCCTGCTCGCAAATGCTTGGACGACGATTGGCGAGGGGGACGACGAATGGACCGCGGGGCGTGACAAATCGCGGGGGTCGTCGAGCACGTGGCGGGGACGGGTGCTGCACAATCAAGCGCCGCCGTCATGCATGCACGGGCAGCCATGTTCCCCGCGGCAGGGACGACCGCCGCCATATCAGCCCCGGTCAAGACGCTCGCCTCCTCCTGACCACGTACGACCACCATCTCTGCACCGCATACAACCATGTCGCTCGCCGCCGTCCGCCTCGCCCTCCGCAGGCCCGCTGCTCCCCGTTTCGTTCAAGCCGCACCGCGAGCACGCGCCGTCCCGCGCGCCCCTGCCTTCCGCCGGTACAACTCCTCGCAGTCGACACCCCCGCCGCCCGCGCCGGAGCCCAAGAAGTCGAGCTCCCTGCCCATCTTCATTGCCGTCGCCCTCGCGGCCGGCGCAGGAGGCTGGTGGTACCTCTCGACTGACTCCGGCAAGGAGGCAGGCACCGCCGTCAGGTCGAGCGTTCAGGCAGGCAAGGTCGCCGCCAACTTTGTTCCCACGAAGGAAGACTACATCAAGGTGCGTCCTGCGCTGCTATGGCGTGCGTCCGAGCGCTGAACACGCCTTCGTGGCGCTTCTAGGTGTACAACAAGATCGCGGAGGTCTTGGATGAGGCGGGTGATAAGGACTACGACGGTGAGCATCCTCTCAAGCGTTCCGCCCCTCTGAGCACTCACGACGCGTCGTTAAGATGGCTCTTACGGCCCCGTGGTCCTCCGTCTCGCCTGGCACTCGTCCGGTACCTACGATAAGGCCTCCGGCACCGGTGGAAGGTACGCGCCTTCTCTCACGTCCGCCGCGTCTCTCACACTCACCATCTGACAACGTCAAATACAGCAACTACGCAACGATGCGCTTTGCTCCCGAATCCGCTCACGGCGCGAACGCAGGCCTGAATGTTGCCCGCGATCTGATGGAGGAAATCAGGAAAGACTTCCCCTGGATCTCGTACGGCGACCTCTGGACGCTCGGCGGCGTCTGCGCCGTGCAGGAGATGGGCGGACCCAAGATCCCCTGGCGCCCCGGCCGTATTGACGGCTTCGCTGCACAGGCTACTCCCGACGGACGCTTGCCCGACGCGTCGCAGGGCGCGCCGCATTTGCGGGATGTACGCGTTGAATTCAGTTCTACAAATTGATTACGTGATGCTGACCTTCTCTTCTGCAGATCTTCTACCGCATGGGGTACGCTAGAATGTCTCCCACAGTCCCCGTAACGTAACTGACCTCCCTTCGCAGCTTCAACGACCAAGAGATCGTCGCGCTCTCCGGCGCACACGCGCTCGGCCGGTGCCACCGCGACCGCTCGGGCTTCGACGGGCCCTGGACGTTCTCGCCGATCACGGTCACGAACGACTACTTCAAGCTCCTGTTCGACGAGTCGTGGGTGTGGCGCAAGTGGGAGGGGCCGAAGCAGCTGGAGGACAAGAAGACACGGTCGCTGATGATGCTGCCGACGGACTACGTGCTGACGCAGGACAAGGCCTTCAAGAAGTGGGCGAAGGCGTACGCGGGCGACCAGGATCTGTGGTTCAAGGAGTAAGCCCCTTTCGTGATTCGCCCGTTTCGAGGTAACTGACTTCGCGTTTGCGTTCGTAGCTTCTCGACCGCTGTGGCGCGCCTCTTCGAGCTCGGTGTGCCGGAGAAGCAGTGGGTCAGCCCCGAGCCGTGGGTCATGCCCACCGTCGACGAGCAGAAGTCGTCATGAGCGTCCTGGGTGTTCCGACATTGGCTTGCTAGAATCTGGATTTCTTTCTCAATCGACCTGGAAAATTTGGAATCGTGGTAGAGGTACAGGTATATATGGGTAGATGAGTAGATGGGTAGATGGGCTTCCGTCTCTAGAGTCTAGACCATAGATCTGCAAGCCGTAGATCGTAGACCGGGATGTGGACCGCGGACTGTGTCCCCGTTCCTATCCCTGCTCCCGTTCTTGTCCTCGCTCCCGATGCTCTATCGTACTTCTTGGTGTATATATTCGATTTTGCTTCATCCTCTGCGTCTGTGATCATTGCTATGCTGCAAGATGCGATGAGCTCTAGGACCTAGTTTGATAATGATGCCGAGTCATGACACAGTGGAAGGAAAGTGCAGCCCAAGTACCGAGCGTGCGCCGTGCGCTTTGTTCGTTGTTGCACCTTGTAAAAGGCACCGTATATTTGCCGCTGGTCTGTCGTTTACGGGGCCTGCACGACTTGCTCTTTCAGCATTCGTCCATCAAGAGGAAGTCTTCGTGTCGCGGGGCACGGGCAGACGAACTTAGACACCTGCCATTCTGGGACACGCACTTTAGCGCTTATTCTGTCGGCTTTTCCCGTTCTACCCGTGACGGCCGCGTTTCTCGAGCTCTCCTGCCAACTTTTGGTCACAACGCTTCGTTCTCACAACTGCACAGACCTTCTTGGGCTCGCGAAAGCTGCTGAAATAACACGCTCTCTAGCTATATCTGCGCTCATCGATACCGACACCATCGATGAGATACAGCAGAGAAACTCAGGGCATCCTCGTGATGATCTCGAAGCAAATCTACTCAATTGGGCCCATGAACCTTGATTTGCCGTAATGTTGGTGTTGTCCGCTGCCTCATAGACATTTAAGGCGAGGAGATACGCGTTCTTCTCTCCTATCATCCCACTGACCCCCAACCCCAGCCACGCCTTACCTTTACCTCTCAATCCGCCAGACGAGATGGCAATCGCGTCAAACGCTCCAGTGACTGTCAACGTCAATGCTCGCTCGAGCACAGCAGATGCATTAGGTACGCCGTATGTGTGCACGGCTGCTGCCGATGGCACGTTTGCAGACCTGCGCGCTGTGCTGCTCGAGGACGACATTATCAAAGCCGATGAGAAGTACGTGTTCTTACTCCCGGATGGTAGGATCGTTGGAAAGAGCTCTGAGGCGCATCTCAAATGGAGTGCGGCACTCAAGGTTCGTCTGTAGACTGGCCTGATGTCTTTCTCATGACTCAACGGCTGTCCCTCGTGTTCCTTAGGATGGCGATATAGAGGTCGTTTGTACATCCCGATCCGTGCGTAATCACTCCATTTTTCTTCTGATCATGAGCTTACGTAGACCTAGCCCGCAACAGGAGCTTCAGCCGACGCCACATCTACCCCGCCACGTCTTGTTCGAAACATCTCGTGGAGAGAACGACTGCTCCTTGTGCGTATGATCAAAGTTCTGAGCACTCGCTGGCCTGACATTGCAAACCATACTTCCAGATAAGATAGTCCTCGTGCAAAACCTGTATGATCACGTGAGGTACCCGCGTCACGCTTGGTACATTTTGGCGGGGAAAAGCGTGACATCGAGTAGTAATTTGACTGGGGCGCGCTCAGTTTTGAGAATTCGCAAAATCTGTCCCATAGAAATGTATCTATGCTGATTTCGCACATTTCTATGGGAAGCGATTTTTTAATTTTGTCGAAATGAACGCGCCCCAACAAAAATACTGACGAGCGTCCGCGAGCGTCATTGAGTGCGGAAGTCGAAGCGCGGAGGATACCCCGCCGTCGTACTGGCAAAGCGCCAGCAGTCACACAGTAGTCACACTACACGTGATCATACAGGTTTTGCACGAGGACTATCTTACGTGGAAGCAAACTTGGCGAGGGCATCAACATACGCTATGATAGCGGCCCCGAGTACACAGGTCACAATGTCCTCGCCACTGTTGAGCCGTCGTCGATCCGACTTCTAGACAAGGAAATTGTTGCCGAAGACGTCATCGTCTCTTATTCGGAACGCTCCGCCACGTATTCGAGGGCAGGCTGGGCTGAGCACGCTCTCGATACAAGCTCGTCCTGGGTGGCGGAAATCATAACTGCGCCGTCTGACGACAATAAACTGGTCTCTTCGAGACCATGCGCTTCGCCGTCGGCTGTGTGGGTCACAGGTCGATACCTTCGCGGCGGATGCCAGCTGACTCTCCCTGGGGCGCACACCCTACAGCCGCATCCTGAGCTACAAGCTGCAGTCGAAGCAGCGCTCGCAGAGGACAGTGTCGAACAGCAGCGAGACAGACTTGCAGGGGTATGGAAGCGCTACGGACATGTGTATGTGGACTCGGTGGAGATGGGCGGGATGTGCCACGCCACAGCTGCAGTTCAGCCAGACAAGCTGGTATGTTCTGATCTTCTCTTCGTGTGAGTCTCATCTCATGAGACGACATTCATTAGGGAAGTAAGGAAGCCCTTGAATCGTCCATGCGACGCTCTCTTGCCAAGAAATTCAGTCATCAGGATTCGTTTCAAGCGAACATGTTTGATTCGGAAAAGTTCGCCGTAGTGGTACGTGCCAGACCCGGGGGTGTCTGCTTCGTACTGAATGATACAACTACAGGGCGGTTCTACCCAAGAGCCGGACGTCGATAAGTGGGAGGCTAGCCTCTCTGGTGTAGACGCTTGGGCAGTCACCCGCACAATCAGGGTAGTTCCAATAATCGATATTTTCGATGCCAACCTCCGAGCGAGGATCTTGGCCGCAACGCCCGCGCCGACAGCACTCCCCCGGGCCCTTTCCTCATATCCGCTTCTCGACACCGGCGTCTTTGTCACTCCCTACGACACCGGTAGACAAGTCGCAATGTCTACAATCCAGTTTGTACAACAGTTTCCGACTGTGCCGCGCGTTCTAGCCGGTATGCACGGTTTGGACTTTTGGCGGGATAGGATGGTTAGGATCAAAGGCAATGTCCCGGTTGTCACAACAAATCGGGCATTGCTTGAGGTCGTGACCTGGGACCAGAGTGTCCCGGTCTCATCACGGTTCTCCTGGCTAGCAATCACCACTGCGCACGAAGACATACAGTGCGGAACGTTTGAGACATTTGAAGATCAGATTAGCAACAACGTCACTAGTCTCAAGCACACGCGTCAAATCCTATTTGAACGTCCCTATGAGGCGCCCCCCAAAGTCGTGGTCTGGTTTCACCATATCGCTGTCGATTCCGCAGACAACAACATTCATATCAAGACCTCTGTGCAGCATGTAGCAAGAGATGGATTTCAGCTTAGGTTGGAGACATGGGACTCGAGATTATGGTCGGCCGGGGTATCTTGGCTAGCATATTCCGCCTCCCGTACGGATATCGCGTCTGGCCGATACACATCGTGGACGGACAAGGTGTATCAAAATCCGCAGAAGCAGACGTCTGGACATGTCTCTTTCGATGGTGCTCTTTTCAGCGAACCGCCGCGCTCGGTTTTCACAGCCCTTTCTGCACTCAACGTCTCCAAGGACCGCAACACACGACTTTCGCCATTGAAGACGAGCAATGTCACCCAGACAGGCATGGATTGGCATATCTCTACATGGCATGATTCGATCATGTACTATGCAGATGCTTCGTTCGTTGTCTTCTGACTTGAGGACTCGCTTGTCGCTTGTGCGCTTGTGCTCATGCTGTTATCTACGACTCTGGGGATTGCGGGCTCACATGACTCGTGGTATACAGCGAAATTAAACTTAACATGTACGTCTGCGACTATATAAGGCCTCAAGGCTTCACTTCGACCTGTTTCCCAGCTCAGTAGATCCCCAGCTGCTATCGACCACGATCATGACTGAACAAGCTGATTGCGCGGTTCCGGTCAACGTCACTGTGCGTCTTGATCCAACAAGCAGATTATCAGGTCAACTTGACGCACTGGGCAAATTCGTGGCTTGTGCGAGCGAGAATGGGACGCTCGCCGATCTTCGCACAGCGTTGATCCAGGACAAGATTATCAGCGCCGGCGATGAGTCTGTCTTCATGTTCAACGAGAGAATCGTTGGTACAAACTCAGAGACCTGCATCAAATGGCATTCTGCGCTCAAGGCGAGTTTTTCCTAAACACCCTCGCTATCTGATTGTTAGATCGCTGACGCGATTGTAGGACGGAGAGGTCATCCTTGCGCGGATGGCAACCTCATTGGTAAGTCAGCGATGTGAATGTATTCCTTATCGCTTATACGCGAGCGAAATATCAGTTTGCACAGAGTAGACTTGGCGAAGGTATCATCATCGGCGCAGACAACGGCCCACTATACGCTGGACACGCCGTCATCGCAGATGTTGACTCCCATATCGCCAGTCTTCGGGACAGAAAAGCGACCAGCGAGGAGATCATGATTTCGTACTCCGAGACTATTGCAGGATACGCGAAGGCCGGATGGGCTCAAGCGGCGATCGATACCGTCTTCCCCACCGATACCCGCACCCATTCTGGTGCAAATGTCTGGATCACCGGTCGTCACTTGAGCTCCGTGTGCCAAATTACGCTTCCCGTACCTCACGACCTGAATCCGCATCCAGCACTAAAGGCGGCAGTTGAGCTTGCCCTCAAAGAGCAGGACATCGCTAGATGCCAGAAAAAGCTCGACAACGTGTGGCGACGTTTTGGCATGTTCTATATTGGCTCTGTGGAAATGGGCGGTATGCATCATACTACAGAAATGTTGGATGTGTCGCAAACGGTATGCCTTGCACTATCTTCAGGACTGTATTTGCTGACATTTTCATGCGTAGAGAGCGGGACAAGAGGACATGAGGCACAGACTAGCTCAACAATTCGGTCGTGGATGCGAAAGCAACGAGAGTGAGGTGCATGTAGTCGCACCGGCAGACCACACGAAGCGATTCTGTCGAGTGGTACGTGCGAATAAATGAATGTGATCATATGACGATTTAACGTTAGTGTTCCAACTTCAGGGAGGCGGTCAAGACAAGGACTATGGGCAATGGAAAGCCAGCCTCCTGGAGCCGAGAAACTGGTCAACCACGCGAATACTTCATGTGGTTCCGGTGATAGAGCTATTCGACGAAGATACTCAAGCCAGAATTGCATCTCTATCTGTCTATTCCTCCATGTTCGAACAGCAACTACCCCTTGAATCCTCTCGAACGAGTTCAACGCCACCACTTCACGATTTTGGCGATCGAGATCGGATTCTGATGGCTGATCATGGCAACAGTAATGGGTATCCCCCTGGTCTCTCGCCCATCTCGTCTACGTCTAACGCAGACGTCTATCGGACTACTCCTCAGATACTGCCCACTGAGCAGATCGCGCCGCCGGAGGTTCTTGCTGATCGAGTGGCGCCAGCGAGCGTCGTCATCACTCCGAACATCCACTCGGAGAATCCCAAGGATATCGAACATGTGGTGAAGGCTCTCCTTGACAAGCTCGCCGACGGAACCTTCAACGAGATTTCCGATAAACTCATTGCTTGTGCGAACAAGTCGGAGGCGGAGAGGGATGCTCGCACTCTGCATCAGGTCGTTCAACTGATCTTCGACAAAGCTGTTAGCGGTACAGGATCATCCGCGATTTGTGCGCGTCTGTGTCGCAAAATGACAGAGCAAATAAGCCCGAAGGTGCGGGCCCACGGGATCAAGACCGCACACGGTGCGTCAGTCACTGGTGGACACATCTTCCGCAAGTTCTTGCTTGACCGCTGCCAGGAAGTCTTTGAATGTGGTTGGGCAGTCAAGGAGTCGACTACTGTGGCAGCGTCTACGTACGTCAACGAAAGACAACCTATCACGAAGACTACCGCTTCCCCCGATGACACTGGTCCTGACTCTGATAACGGAGATGTCGTGCGTAAGGGAAGGGGTCAATGTCCTGGTCTCGGCATATTCATCGGAGAATTGTTCCAGTTGCAGATGGTCACAGAGCGTATTGTGCACGAGTGTGTCAAAACGGTCCTAGCCGATGACGTGGAGGGGGATATCGAGTTTCTTTGTCAGCTCTTGACCACTGCCGGGGCACTACTAGATACTCCCAAAGCTCGCGCGCATATGGACGGCTACTTCTCACACATGAAGCTTATGAAGAACAACGACCATGTCAGCTCTCGTATGCAAGTGATGCTGCAGGTGATAATGATCATAACATGTTCCTCATTGCATCCTTCTGACGTCCTTTCATAGGATATTATAGAACTCCGTGAACGTCGGTGGATATCCCGTGATCAGAATATTGAGCCCGCAACGATCACCGCAGTAAGTGCGTTTCTGGCATATCTTTAGACCATTGACGACAATACACCTCAGAACAATGAGAAACATCGATTGATTTTCAATATGCTTCGCGATGGTCCCCAATCTGGACCCAGAAGGAACGATGCACAGGTGAAACCAGACGAAGAGGTAGCTTCTGGCGATGCCGTCCATCCAGCAAAGGGTGTCGATGTAAGTGATACCGACAAGACGAAAATTACCGTGACGGCTGGTGCAAGGAGGAGCGGGAAAGCGGCGATCTCCCCTGCAGGTATTACAGACAATTTATTATACACAACTAATATACTGATCCCGCGGTCGAAGTGCAAGCCAACAAGTCAGGTCCTCTCAAGACAAAAAAGGTCATTGGTACACAATCAACATCAGAGTCTCCTCTCTCCAGAAAAAAGGGCGGATCAAGGAAGAATAAACCGTCTCAGAATCCTTCAGATGATATTCAACGCGTCCAGAATAACATACCCCTGATGTCAGGACCAGCAGCTTCGAAGGCGCGCATAAACCAGGATTGCCAAACATTCTTTTCCTCACGCAATGTCAACGAAGCCGGTTCATATTTCCTCGAATTACCTACAGGGCACACACATCTGCTGGTCGATAAGCTGGTTGCCACTGCTATCGGCTGTGAAGTCGACGCAATACTTGTGGCCCACCTTTTCGTTCGTGCGTTAGAGAAGAAGTGGTGCTCTGAGGACGCCTTCGAAGAAGGCTTTATTCCAACTGCAGAATACCTTGATCTTGCTGCTCTCGATGTGCCGGAGGCCGTCCCCCGTTTTGCCACTATTCTGAACGCTGTTGGCCTCGATAGCGAGCGCAAAAGACGAGTCGTTGCGAAGTGTACGGAAAATGGGAGCAAACTGTTGGATCTACTTGACTTGTAAATCATATTATGTGATACATTGTAGTAGCTAGCATACTAGCTTGTTTACGGTACATATGTATGTCACACGGTTTGGTATTGATACATGAAAACGCCTGTTATGAGACGTCAAAAATGGATACCTTGCTATACACCAGTGGACGTACCTAACGTTTGATTCTGTTCCGCCCAAACGTCCACTAGACAGTCCGGGTTGCTGGCGGAGCAGGAAATCTCATAGCTGTAGAGAGATCTGGTCTTGCAAGGGAAGCGCGGCATAGTCACTTCGTTCCCTGGAATTCCTGAGAAAGTCCCCACAGTCCTCTTGCAGGCCGGCCGAGTTGCCCAAGTAAGCGTGGGCAAATTAACGAGCTCATCGATTTCTTCGAAGCAAATAGAGGTTATGGTACCTGAAGAATGTCCACAAAGTGCAAGGGGTAGTCGGCCCATGTAGACGGATATTCAGCGCTTGCTGAGTGGACAATGACTAGTCCGAGTCGAGATGCTACGGAAGTCAAATATCGGACACAGAGGATAAACGAACCTTGAGCTTGCAACACTATTCCGCGACGCTGTCAGTGCGACCGACGGAGATTCCATATTGACAGAGATAATAAATTATTTCATACTGTCGTATGGTACGTTCGCATCGTAGGTCCCTTTGGTAATTGACTGCCTGAACGTCCTAAACATTCAGGCTTGAACAGCTCTGCTGATCGTCTTCGGCTTAGTTGCGCTGCTTCTTCCCCTTCTTTCTTTTCTTGTCGATGGCCTGTTGATTAAACCGAGAATACGGTGAGCGAGAGTTTTCTGCAAATGACAAAGTAGCTGATTACTTTGTTCACTGAGTTAGTTGTTGCAGGTTCAGATACCTGAGCTCCCGAAGACTCCCACTTGCGCTCGCGGAGCTCAATAACGCCCTGTACGATGAATTAATGAGACAACTAGAAGCGATGCCCCGAACACGAACCTGAACGATGGCCTGTGTACGGGGTCTAATGGAAGCGAACGTCTTCATTCGAGAGAAGTAGACATCCAGATGCGCACGAGCCTTCGGGGTGTCTAGTCTGGCACCTGCAGTCGTCAGCAGCTCACAGAGACCCTCAATCCGCTTTTCGTCAGGTTGCACCACATTACCAAGCAGCTTCTTCACCGACTCATGCATAATACGTTCGGTTATCATCTGACTCTTGAAGAGCTCTGCCATGAATTTGATAACACCAAGGTCCTGCCGTTGGGCCTCCTGAGAAGCCCAATACGCGGCAACCTCCGTATTTGGGGGAGTGATGACCGTGGCTACCAGCTCTCCGCTCGTAGTTGGTAATGCTTCGGCAACGTTCGTATCTTCGGAAGCTAAGTTACGTTCAAAGCACTCCTGGGTACGACCAAGCAAGTATTTGCGAAAGAGATGTCCTCCCGTGATAGGCCTGCCGTCTGCAGTCTTCAGGCCATCGTCCTGCACCTTCGGGCTCATCTTGTCCATCATTCTGCGACAAAGACGAGCACAGATCTCAGACGACTCTGTACCCCTAGTCGCCTTATCGAAGACAGATTGGATAACCAGGATCAGCGAATGCGCGTCTCTCTCATGCTCCGACCTGTTCGCCAAAGCAATAACCTGGTCGGATACTGAGTCGAAATTCGCGGCTGAGAGGATGTTTAAGAGAGCATCAGTGCTGCGCGCAACGCTCTCGAGCGAATACTCATCAGCAATCACTGCCTGGGCGGACTCGCAGAAGCCGCCGGCATGACGGTCGGTGTAACTCGTTCGATATGCGACACCGGTTGCACTGGTAGTCCAGGTACAGACGATGCTTGTGGAGAGCCTGTTGTGTTACTCTTTTTGCGATGCCTGGTAGCATGTTGACTGCGAAGACGGCTGCTAGCCATTGAGATCTGTGCTGAGAATCGTTCTATGTCGGAGCCGCTTGATTCATTTTGACTTTCCGGACGAAAATCTTGGGGTCCGAAAAACCGGAACGGAGCCGGGTGAAGCACTAGTTATATTGCCACCGGGACCGTAAAATCCGTGGCCAATTAGTCACCCATACAGTAGATTCGAATGAAAAGCACTTACCTACGTCAAATACTGAGAGTAGGTCATCCGGCTTCTGCGTACAAATGGTTTTGAACTGAAGAAGGAAGTTGCGATCATACCTGCAATTATATCGGTCATGTACTGCAAGGCCTACTCGCGATTGAGTACATACCAAATTACACCTCGCCTCGCACCGATGTTGAGACTTGCCTGGGGGCACTTGATATCTTCGGGATATTCGATACAGTCGCGACCGTCGATGGCACGTGCGGTGACAAGTGCTGAAAGTGAGCCAGCGGGATTCTCAGATGTGCGAGACTATAACTTGATTAGCCCAAGGATATGATGAAGCCGAGCCAGGTTCACAAACCTGTTCCGGAATGACTTTGCGCAAGACAAGGACCTCGTCCTATGTACGTTTCAATATTCAATTTGATTAGATAGATATAGCAGAGTAGAAGCAAATATTTCAACAGACCTTACACACAGACTTCCATTTCGTCACACTTTCCAAGCCCCTCGCAACGGGACCCTCGTCAACAACGAAAACAACCCCATCCTGGCCTTCGACGATATGGTCTTGAATCAGCAAAGCGCGAAGATCGTCGAGCGACGCATCTTCGGCAGTGTGACATACGACTCGCGTTCTGCTAAGAAGTGCATGAAGTACAGTCGGGGGATTCAGTAAACGTGTAGTGACAGTGACCGGAACCAAATGGTGTAGTTGTTCGGCCATGTAGCAGTGGCGCTTTGGGATGTGGTTATGAGAGATGGAGCAAGGGAACGAGCCGTACACGGTTCCAAGGACGATTGGGTATCAACAGAGCAGCGCCAGCAGATGAATGAAAGTACTGAGCCGTCGCGCCTTGAATGGAACGACGGTGAGGAGTCCAGTTTCCCAGGTCATGGATCTGACGCTTGCCTTGGTGTTCGAAATGACCGCTGTCAGCCGATCAGTCGCAAAGCTTCCGAGTCGAGCATCTTGTTGGTTCATAGGCCCGTAAAGCGAGATTAGCACAGTAACAGTATGTTGCAGAAAATTCAGTGGCAAGGAGTGAAGTGACTCGTCTGACTCGGAGGTTCGAAATTGGACTGTTGCGGACTCGCGGCGGAGTTTTGATAGGCTGATTCACGCATCCTCTTTTTTATTTTTTATATATCTTTAATATCAATTCACGCATCCTCGAAACCATCTTAAGCGTGGACTCAACCAGACATAATAAGAGAAGCAAGCGAGAGGTTTTGTACGCGAAGACTGGATCCTAAAAAAGTATAGCATAGACGGCACTATCTAGGGTTGGTCCACGGAAGGACAGATAGTGTTGGCTCGACCAATTTGTACTTCCCTGGCAGTCACTTTGGGTCAGGTGAAGAGTGAAGCGACCGATGATCATGACTCATGAGAGGTAAGCTAAATAACGGTGTCAGCCACCAAAGCAAGAAGAATTGAGATAAAGGCGTACATCTCCTCTAGGATACCCGGCGAGAACGGAAGTAAGGGTGAAGTAGTATAGCCTTGCATTGGCGTAGACCTGATGGCGTAAATTGAGGCGTGTTCGAAGAGGATCGGATCGCGGAGTCGCGCTGCCGGCATATGACCACACGATTATATCGTACTCGAGTCAGGGGTAAAAGGGTACCGGTTGAGTAAATTGAGTCTTAGTGACATAGTTTACTCCCTCGTCACTGCTACATGACCGACGCTGCCGGAAAGTGGGCATTCTATTATGAACCACAGGGCCTCAGTCGAATACGTAAGCACGCACCGACTGGTCACTAAACGCCGTCACATTCTTGCTGAATGGTCGCCTCGATTGACGTTTGACGTAGGCACGGCGACTGCGCAGATTCCTCTAGGGACTGCTCAGTTTCTACGCTAGCTGATTGGTCCACATCGCCCACGGGACTCTCTGCGAAGTATTGGAACGACAGCTTCGAGGGTCCAGATAAGTCCCCCTGCGTATCGATTTGGGACAAGTTGGCTGTGAGGCGCGAGACGACGAGAAGAGGCAGGATGCTACAGACAGAAGTCAGTATTTTTTAAACTGCGGAGATCTTAGTGATCCATACATAGAGCTCGAAAAAACCGGGCCTATTGAATGCATGAGCGATTGGGGCGGGGTTTTCTGTCAGAGATCTGGCGTTCAGATTGGATAGCCTAGCCAGTACTACTAGCAACTGACCAGACCAATCAAGTTGAAAGCAAGTGATAATAGCTGTAGCGCTAGTAATATGCTGTGAACGCTGTGAGAAACGGTTACGCAACGAGAAGATTGCACTTACATGAATGAGATACTACCTGTTGGCAGGCATGAATGGGAGTATTTCAAAGACGAGATAGAGTTAACCACCATCCCGCAACAGTATTCCGCTTATGCCTATCGGCAACTTCAGCGCGGTGAACTCTCTAGCCAGGGAGATCGTCTTGCACCAAGTGACAATGAGGACGATCACATCAGCCGTAATCACCCCAGCTCGGGTCCCAAGAGCAACTGTAAACATCCGTGTTAGTTGAGAGCACGATAGTTGAGATGACGAACGATGCTCACGTCTGTTGAGCAAATGTGAAAACCAGAAGAAGATTCGCAGAACTGTGACTTACATCGCTGAGGTGCTGATTTCAGAGGTGTTGGTGTCCGGAAGAAAGCACAGCATCCCGAATAGGGGAAACTGCACGGTCAGTGACCGAGAGGAAATGGAGCTATATCCTTGCTGACAGAAACAGTGTCAGAGCGCCACAGACAGCCATGCCCAATAACAACTCACAATAATGGCCCCCGCCGATGAGGACCCAAGTATGAGGACAGCAGCGGCTAGGGGCAACGCAGACCTATGGTCTCTCAGGAGTGCGTACACGCGCACTGAAGAAAATGCTATAACGCGAACGTAAGTAAGGTAGTGAATCAAGTGATTGCATCCGTACCGGCAGGTAGGAGGATAGGGATCAATTGCAGCGCCGCATTAAGCAAGAAGACTACCGAGTTGCACCTACGATGGTTATGATATATGGTGACGTCTAGGGGTGAGCTATTTCACTTACGGCTATGAAAGGTTTGGATTAGTACCGGTGGTAGAAACAATGAGGAAAAGATACTTACGAACTGTTTGAAAGTATCAACCAAGACCTGAAGGAGTGCTTGCGCGACCATCGTGTACCGACTCAGAAAGAAGAACCAGCTTGAAACGCTCCATTTGCGCTTCCAGAGCATCTCCCGTTCAGTGTCGATGGTGATGAGATATTCGTATACAGCTAGGGCTGGAGCATGTTAATGATATCAGCAGAAACCGTATAACAAAATAACTCACCGAGAAAGGCTGTGTCAAACCATCGACTTTTCATCCTATCGTTAATTACAGCCTTTTCAGTTGAGACGACGACGAGGGATGAACAGGATGCCTACAGGTACCCAGAACACTCGGGGTTTAGCTCAATAGCAGTTAGCAATGCCTCGCAGGACGACATGCTCGAGGAGTTGTGATGAAAAGTACTAGAAAGACAGAGATCAGCAAAAGCGACGCCTTTTATGCACTACCAAGACGTACTGTACAATCCGGCAAACGGCTACCCGAAACCAACTGGGCTGACCGTAGCCCAAGTTTGTTTCATGATCTAGCTAAGGATTATGTAACCTAACAAATGTTGAGGATTCGCACAACTTGGTGTACCTTAGCCGTTCTAACGATTGACGTACGACTTGATGGCGTCGATAACGGCGTGTAAAGAGAGGATCTGATCGTGCAATGGGCTGGGGTTGCTAATCACTGATGCCTCCATATAGACTGTATTCATGATATACGACAGTCAGGGGCAAGCGGCACCGGTTCCATGAAGGCCGTGGTCTTGTTCAAAATTCTTGAACCTTGCACGGGCACCGCAACTTTCGGGAGTCTTCAAGAAGGCAAGTGAGCGGTGATCTAGGAATCATTGCTGATGATCGTTTCATTGCCAGGAGCGCAGGTGAAAGACTTAAAAAGGGCGGAAGCTATGAGCGTGATCGTAAGAGACCAAAGCGGTGATGCAGTGCCGGCTACTGAGCGATCCGGAGCTCGCCACATCGTCAGCGGCGCTTACGTAAGCCACAGTTCGAATCCTGCTTCAGCCACAGCTTATCGTCTGTGGGTAGCAACCAATGGTCAAGTAAAAGGACACAAATGGTGTCGGGGAATATCCCAACATTTTTTGCCCATATGGTCGTGCAAAAACTGTCACATGAGCCGAACGGAGTAACCGCTCAAACACGAGTCATCCCAGAACGGAAGGTGTCTAAGTTCGTCTTTGCTCGCGTCGCCCCGCGACGCGACTGAGATATATATGACCGCAACGTACTCGACCGATATGTGACTTTGTTTAACACGTTCTTGTTGAGCCGTTATGCCCTAATAGCTTGCACGTCACGCTACTGTCTCGATCTCGAAACATATAAATGCCCACTACCCCAACTCCCGCAACGTATACATCGTCCTGTGCAGACATACCTAGCACGCCTCGTCCCTCTTAGCAGCGATACAATGTGCCTCATCCGGCTCGTTCAGGCAGAAGGGTTTTGCTGACCAGATACGTGGATAGTTTTTTCCTATTTCTCGAAGGAGGGCGGTCGTTGACTTGGATGTCGACGGCCGTCCTGACGTAGATCTCTTTATGGTCTTCGGGACAAGTAATCGTTGCCTTGCGCGCGATGAAACCAACACACGTACTAAATCTCCTTTTTCCTTTTTTCTGACTGCTACTAGTCTAGCATAGTCTCTAGTCTAGTACTCCGTACCCCTTTCTATATTTAATGTAACTGCCAAATTCGAGCTTTGGTATGAAGACAGCCGTGCCCCCGCGCCCGTCAGAGTCCTCACGCTATACACAGTAAGGAATCCCGCTGGGCTCTTTTTCCCATGTGCACGCACACAGGACTCCCGCCTCTCCCTCTCAGGCTGATGAAACCAAGGTCCTGGAACCCTTCACGGTCCGGCACTGCCAGGTAAGTACTTAGCTGACTGTCGATGTCTCGAGAGCTTCATCCACACGCCGGCACCGCACGCGGACGCGCACTCAGTACGCGCACACCCACGGGTCTCTGGGAAGTTGCACATTACGCCGATCCTGCAACTGATAACACTCCCGCACCAAAGACGGGCGCAGTGCATCCGTACGGCCGTACCCTTGCCACATGACGCACTCCCGCTTCGACTTCGACCGCACGATGTTCCGTCGTACCGTGCAAGTCGCAGGCTTCACCGTGTAATGACTTCTCACATCGACCAAGCTCACAGCCAAAACGCACGCCGCACACTGCACACGAAGACGATATTTGGTGAACGTCAGATCCAATGTCATTGCCCCGTATTCCTCCTCGTCAAACTCGTCATCCAAGCGTGCCTCGTACTACCCAAATAATTCGACCATGTACCGATGAAATGGAATCGATAGTGTCTCCTGACCATGTCCGTAACACCCATCCAATCCGAGCGCTCACCAGCCGCGGCCAGCCATGGATTCATCAACCCAAGAGGGGAGAAAACACAGCACGGCGCGCAATCGGGAGACAGCGTCGGAAGGAGGGGCGTCGGGACGGCGCGGAGTGCCATCGTATGGTGCGGTGTGGTCTCGAGGGAGAAGGTGACCTACGGGCTACGCTACGAAATGTGAGGGAGGGGAGCGATGTCCAGAAGGACCGAGCGTCCATGAGAGGTGGTGTGGTGGAGGACAAAAAGTGTAAAACCTGGAACCAAACCATGTACTACGACTAGATAGAACTGGAAAAGGATAAATAGGCAGAGTATACAGCGACAATTAACCCAGAACGTGATAGCGATAGCTGATGAACAAGGTCCGTGTGAAGGAGAGCTGAAGCGCGTGTGCGCCGGTGTCGAGTGGGAGGTTTAGAACACGCCGACGGAGGGCGCGGACGACAGGGACGAGGATCCCATGTCCCACGCGCAGATGTCCAGGTCGAGCGCGCTCGGGAAGTCCGCGCTCGTGTTCAGCTCAATTCTCCTGTTCAGGGTCACGTCCGGCTGGACATCGGGGAGCATGTCCAGGAGGCGCTGCATCTCGGCCTCACCCTCCCAGTCGAGCGGCGCGCCCGCGGGCGGGGTCACGCGCGCCGTCAGCGCGGCGACGGCGGGCTCTTCGGGAAGCGCAGGCATGGGCGTCGGCGGCAGGGCGGGCGACGGCGCGAGGATCTCGCGGAAGAGGTCTTCCATGGTGCTCTCGTCGATGGGGGCCGCCGTGGTGCCAGCCTGAGGACCAGCCGGAGGGAGGGCGATGGTGGTGAGTGCGGGTACTGATGCAGAGGCGTTGATGTTGGTGAGGGTGATGGGTCGGAGCTCCAATTCGAGCTGGTTCGTGTCGAGTCCACCCGCTGCTGGGGCACCGATGATAAAAGAGGGGCATCGGTGGTCGCCACCCGTGCTAGGTGGCGAGTGGGCTCGAAGTCTTCAAACTCGAATACGGAGGAGGATGTTGAAGGGGTGGGGGATGCAGGCGTGGGCGGGGCCACGGCCGCAAGAACCCGCGACGCGGTTGCAGTCGATGATGAGGCGTCAGTTAATGAGGCGGGGGGTGCGGGGATGTTGAGAGGAAGACCTGAGGCCGCGAGGGCCTTGACGACGGCGTCCCAGCCGTTCTCAAGCGTCTTTATCCGTGCTCTAAGCTCCTCGTTCTCCTTCTCGCGCGCGCTATCCTTGGCGAGCGCAAGAGAGTGATGTGAGACGTCGGGGGAGGCTGGCTCGCTGGTAATGCCCATATCGGCACGGAGTTGGCGGTTCTCTAGCTCAAGCTCTGCTACACGGCGCTCGAGGTAGGTGAACTGGGCCTTTCTCCGGTCACGGGAATTCTGGGCTGCAATGCGGTTACGGTGTGCGCGAGCCTCCTTGCGCTCCTCGGTGGTGAGTTCGGAGCGTGGACGTTTGCGAGGGGGACATTCAGATGATGAGGACGGAGCTGGTGAGGACGCTGGTGAGGGGAGCTGCTCGACAACGAAGGCGGCTTCTGCGGAACGTTTCATGATGAAAGTTGTGTGGGTGTGAGACGTTGCAGAGGACGTTTGGGATACGTGTAGTCGAGGTGGAAGGCAGGGAGGGACAGGTCTTGTAGTGGTGGGATGACTGCGGGGCGAGGACGGGTGTTGTGGAAGAGCCGCTTCAGGCAGCGGGCCACGTATAAGACACGTACCCGGCGCTAACTGGGCGACTTTTCGCACAGCCCAGGCCGAATCAAATTCCGGCCGCTCGTCTCATTGCAACCAGCATGCAGCCAGCCTGCATATCGACCATTTCTGCATGAGATGGCGAGAACGAGACCGCCACTCGAGACAGCGAGCACGTCTCAACGTCGCATAGAGAATATTACTCGAATTTCGTGCATCCGACACTTCACTGCTCCTCCACGTATGCGTGTACTTCCGCAGTCTGCGCGCAGCCTCTCATAGTTTGTTAGATCGATCGCTGTACTAGTCTATCCGCCTAGAACAAAAGCGTCGGTCAGTTTCCGCCGCGCCAGAGCATCCCTCTCCATCGAACGCTTTTTACGACGCGCAAACGGCGGCTAGGCTATACCGAGGCCCGAGCGTGTACAGTATCACATCTCGTGCAGACCGAATTTGTCAAGTTCCTGGGAGACGTCGAACCTTGTCCGCAGAACATTGCAAACCACACGCCTCGGTGTCTGTAGGTGTGTGAGCCGTCGCATCCTCGCTCACGAGGTCGCGCAGGAGGCCCGCGAGCGGGTGCCTCTGTCGCGGGTTATTCGGAGCAATCTCACAAAACGCAAGGCTCGGATGATCACAGGGATATTTGAGGAATATCGGCGACCGAAACAAACGCGACATACAGGCCTCAAAGGTGAGTCGATGTGTGTGTCATCCCCATCCACGGCTCAAAAACCTCCGCCAGAAAAGCACTCTTCCAATGTGGAAATGCATGCTACAAAATCTGCCCTCGGCCGGATTCGAAAGTGAAGCGTGATGTAAGCGGTCAGTGGCGGCGAGCGCCACAAACCTTACGCCGGGCCTCGGGACCGCATCTCGTTCCTGACTGCGTTGGTCGTGGATATTGCAAGTTTAACCATCATTGAAAGCTTCAGTAACTCATTTCAAAATCTCCCAGCGGTGCTCTGAGATTGAACCGGCTCATTCTCCACAGCATATCACACCGTGAAACCTCGTCGGGCCCTGTAACCCCTCTACTGGTACGCTCTGCATTCCAAGATCTCAAGCCCAGGTTGCCTACGCCTCCGATCCTCATCCACTGACACCATCTCGCCCTCTCCTACAGTCTATTGGACACAACACTATACAACATCACAGATCAACCATCACGGGTCGTAAATCTTTGTAAGATGCTACATTCCAAAATGTCGCCGGATCGAATGCCCTTGGGCTCAAAGGCAGGGAAGACGCCTTGGCTCTAGGTTCAGTGCCGCGCAGGGGTTCCCTCGCTCAATCGAGGGGTCAGCATAAAAGTGGTCGCCACCCGACAATGTTTTTATCCTCGTCTGCTTGTGCTTGACGCTCGCAGTTTACGATGATGGCACTCTCCGACGAGGCAGAGATGATAGCTGACAGCTTTAGATACTTGTACGTCACATATAACGAACATATACTGTGTGATGCCCATACTAACATCCGCTATGATTGCTAGTTTAATAACTAGATGGATCAATCTTGCATTTCTAGGTGCGTCGAAATAGCTCTCGGTCCATCGTGCCTCTGCAGCTGACATGGTCAATTTGTACCAGCACTATCTCTCTACGAATACGTCATCACTATCAATGACGAGGTGAAGCTCCTCTGGAGGCGTAAATCTCGGTGGAGCATATCTGGCTGGCTCTTCTTCCTAAGCCGATACACTATGGTGTTTCTCTCGCTCATGCAAGCGTTACTTGGAGGCCTTCCTGTGAGTATCGCTCAGCTCTAGTATACCTTCACTCTATTTCTCGCGCTCACGCTCCCCTTTAGACGTAAGGATACTGTGTCTGCACTCATATAATATGCATTAATATCTTCAATGCGCGTAACACAGGTGTAATCGCCCCCTACGCGTTGTCGAGAACATACTCGAGACGGTGCCGGCTCTCCTGACCATCTGTGCGTATACCCAGTCTATGGTCTAGCGTCTTGATGCTGATCAATTCGTTCACGGTACCCAGTGTTCTCTGCAATACGCGTGTATGCACTACTGAAGGACACGCGGATGGCCCTGCCCCTCTCGACAGCCCTGCTCGTGCTCGGCCTCGCGCAGATAGCCAACTTGATCGTGAGTGGCGCGATGATGTTCCGGCCACGCTCATCCGCCTCACCCTCCCTCTCTGCTACTGGCAGTACGCTGATGTTGTCCTGTTTCGCTCTGCCACCATCGTGGACGACCCTGTGCTAGGCAGGCTATGCGGTTATCGATACACGCCGTCGCTTCTTACTAAGATTGTCAAGTGAGTTTCTATCCCCACCCCCATCCTCTCCGACAGCTCGAACATCTGGACTCAATTCCACTTTCCGCAACAGACGTACGCAGCTCTTTCCTCCGTTCTTGGTGTATAAAAGAAGCTGACACGAGGGACACGCTCAGTCGCTGTCGTACGCTGGGCAGGGATGATCGCCGTGGAAGTCATCGCTTCATTGGTCACCTGGTATAAGACTTTGGCGTTGGCTAGAGAAGTAGCTTCGCTAGATCTACCGATAGGCGTCAGCGGTATCTTACTCCGTGACGGTGAGTCATACGCTTCGCTGCACAACACACTGATGCAAACTTTACTCCGCATCATAGGCAGCATACTGTTTATGTATGTACAGTTCACTGAAGCTGACGCCGATACTAACATACTGCTTAGTGGCCTGTTAGGCCCCCACGTTCTTGGATTTCTCACCGCGGCGTATCAGCTTGTGAGCACATCCCTGACCTTCTTTTTCTGCATTTCATTTGACTGTATCATCGTACCAAGATCCACCCCGAGCGCAAACCTCTCCTTCCTTTCATGGAGAACATATTTATCTACATGTACGCCCCTTATCCTCCTCTCATATGAAATCATCGCTGATGAAGAGCATACCAGCCTTCCCCTACTGCTCATTTCGCGCTTTACAGCCAACCTCGCCCTCGTCGATGCACGGGGGATCCCCGTCACACGACCGTCCATCTTGTCGCTTCCGCGGCACGTCACGGGAGGCGTTGTGGGTAATATGGGCGGGATGCTTGAGTTGGAGTTTGAGCAAGACGAGGATGGGGACAGCTCTGGCGTAGACTTGAGTCTCAATAACGTAGATCAAATGGGAAATGTATGAATTTGATGATGGGGCTTGCGATGGAAGGATGCTTGGTCCCTGGCGAAGAAGAGGACCATGCCAGGATGGCAGCCGTCGACGCTCAGATCAACAACTGTTCTCCTTTGAAGCATAGAAAATGTAATTTCACGCCACTGGCTAGCCAAAGCCCTGCTGCCCGAATGAGCCGGGTGAGAGTCGTCACCGCATTGTCAGACGAACTTAGACACCGTCCATCATAGGATAAGCACTGTGGCGCTTACTCGCCCGGCCGATGCCGACGTTTGATGACCGACCGTGCGCTACATGTCAGCCTAATGTCAGCCTGCCAAATAGGAGGAAGATTTATTGGTGGTATATCGCATTGCAAGTACTGATATTTTGTTCATCTTTTACCGTATCTACATACCAGATATAAGTCGCGGTGGCAGTAGGGTTCGAACTGAGGATATGGGTTATGTAAGCTGTGCTGGCGATGTGGCGGGCTTCGGATCGCTCAGTAGTAGCGGCGCCACTACCGACTCAAGCTGCTGGCACTCATCTTTTCGACTCTTTGTACCGCTGCCTCCTTTTACTGAAACCATCAACAAGAATGCCTTCCTAAACGCTCTTTTCCTCGTAATGAATCACCGGATGTTGCGGCGCTCATGCAAGACTCCAAGCATCGAGCAAGACTCCAGCTCGAACGGAGCTGGCACCTCTCGCCCCTGACGGCGTTGCATTACTATCCCTGCGGGCTATACGCGAGCTATCATTGATTGGTAACTTCAGCCCATTCCATTGCACGATCAGATCCTCCTTAAACACAGTGGTGTCAGTGCCATGAAGTCGTACGTCAATGAAAGGCTAAGGCACACTAAGTTGTGCGGATCCATAATATCTTGCTATAGGGTTAGATCAGGAACATACTGTGAGGCTGCAGTCAGCCAAGTCGGCTCCGGATAGCCGTTATCCGGATTGTACAGTAGCTCTTGGTGGTGCATAAAGAGGGTCACTTCCATGACTCTCTTTCTGTCTTACTCGTGCTTTTCATTCCGACTGCTCGAGCATGTCGTCTTGCGAAGCCTTGCTTGCCGTTCTTGAGATAGACCCTGGCTGTTCCGCATATCTGTATGTCTTCGATTATTCGTTTGTCATCGCCTCAGCTCTAATGTTGCTATCTATGATAGGATGAAAAGTCGATGGTTTGACGTAGCTTTTCTCGGTGAGCCAATGCGCTACCCAGTCCTTGTTAATCACGTCGTCTGACAGCACGGATCTGCTCCAGCCCTAGCTGTATACGAGTACCTCATCACCATCGACACCGAACGGGAGATGCTCTGGAAGCAAAAATGGAGCGTATCAAGCTGGTTCTTCTTTTTGTGCAGGTACACAATGGTTGCACAAGCATTCCTCCAGGTGTTGATTGATACATTCAGGCAGTTTGTGAGTATCATGTCCACGTCATCTCAATTACTGATACCAATTGAAACCTTTCGCAGCCGTATGTGAAATAGTCTATTCGGGCTTGACGTCACGATCTGACGTTGAACCATTGCAGGTGCAACAGGACAGTCTTCGTGATCAATGCGGCACTTCAAATGATGCCTATCCTTCTCCCTACCGGTACGGATTCAATCACTGATTCACTGTATTTGCTGCATTGTTTACGTTGCGCAATAGCGTTTTCCTCCGTGCGTGTGTACGCACTCCTAAGAGGTCGTAGGATTGCCCTGCCCGTGGCTGCTTCTGTGCTTGTACTTGGATCCTTGCTGACTGGTTCGATCGCTGTAAGTAATCAGCGGACATGGCCGTATCTGCTGTTCTAACATTGGAATTTTATTAGCAAGGATATAGCTCCATGTCCACTCGGTCAGTGATCGTTCAATTGCCCCTCTTCGGGACGTTGTGCGCTCTTCGATACACCAACGTTTCGGCAATAAACACATCAGCTATGTGCGTCATTATTCTATCTTCTATTGTTTTGCCTGTTCTCATATGAATTTGTTAGCCGTAAGCACGACATATTCCCGGTATTTATAGCGCCCTCGAAATTCATCTGTTCTCTAGTCACTGTTGGGACTCGAGCTGCAGCGGTTGCGGCCGATGTGATCGTTCTCGTGGTCACTTGGTGCAAAACCTTCTCTCTGGCTAGAGAATTCGCCGCGATAAACTTGCCGATAGGCATCAGTGGAATACTGCTGCGGGACGGTCAGTTCGTTTTTTCTATATCTTAGCGATCATCTATATCCATGCCTTTCCAACTTCTAGGCAGCATTTCATTCATGTGAGTGCCGTCTCATCGTCGCGTGATAGGTGCTCAATCTAGCTTCAGCATGTTACTTGTGTTACACGTACTATCGCTTGCTTTCAATTCGATGGCTTTGGTGAGTCGCCCCCGTTGACGTGCAGCTTTCTCTGGACGAACAATCCGTCTTTCAGAACGCAACACCCCAATCACTTCTGCATTCGACGGGCCCGGTCTTTAGCTCTCTGTACGATCCGCCGAATCCGCCACAATACGAACAATACTGACTGCCACTGACAGCATCTTGCCTCTCATCATCATCTCCCGCCTCACTGCCAACTTGGCCCAACTCGACCCGCAGGGGTGTTCAAGGCTATCAATCCGACGGCCCGCTACAGATAACCCCAGTCCGGGAGCTGAGCTTCCTTTAGATAATGGCGATGCCATCAACGGCTCACCTGCCCATTCTGAATGACCTTGTAAGCAGCTCGCAAACGTCATATCGGACGATCAGCAGCCGGGGTCTGACCACGAGCCACCGGCAGCGTGTGTTACCATGAGTCTGGTCGAAAGCTATAACCTATTTTAATGAACGCCGATTTCCTCGACGTAGCACGGACGAGCTGTAACAGGGTCGTGATTCTAAATTCACCATTCCAGACTTTTGGTGGACAGTAGTTTCGGGTCGATTGCCGGTACGAACGTTAGTCGTTATTATGAAGCACAAAACCGTACGACATCCAGATATATTCCAAGCTACAACTAAGAGATGAATAAGCAAGACCGACCCGTTTTATACATAGACGTCCCGCTGAGAATACAAATATTTTTGACTCCAACCCAATCGTCGGAGAAAACGTCCACGTCGTTGGCCCGAGCTATCCGCGCACGATGATGTTCCCACCGCCGTCGCCGCTAAAAGATATTCCGATATCGGAAAGCAGTTGAGACTGAACGGTGATGTACTTACAGTACAACTGCGTGCTCGCCCTTGCTCGTGTCGCCCATGCAGAACCAGCTCGAGTAGTGCGTTGACTGTGCGAGCACAGTACTCTCCCCGCGAGACCGGTGGACGTCCCAAAGTCTGACGCAGCCTATGAACTAATCAGAAATCCATGCATTACACCGAGATAAAGAGCGTGCATACCATCGGCGCCGCCCGTCACAAGCCCCAGCCCACACCGTGCATCCTGCACCCACTCCGCCCTGCACACGCCAAACATCTCATCGCTCTTCGAGCCCTCCATCGGCGACCCATGCCAAAACTCATACAACGCGCCTCGCGCGAGCATCCGCACGTCAAATACCTGCGTGCAGTTGTCCGTCCGCGACGCGGCTACGTATATTCCGTCTGGGCTCCACGCCACAGAGCTGATGCTGGGCTTGACCACCGTGCTCGCAGCCTCGTCGGGCGCGGGCATGAGCGTGCGCTGTGCGGGACGCGTCCGGTGCGCGCGGACGTCGTATAGCTCGAGCGCGAATTTCCACGTCCAGGAGTACACCTCTACTTCGACGAGCCGACGTGTTTGAGGATCAGGGATGTTCTTGAGGCGGGTGACGTGAGTCGCGGGTGCGACTGCGAGCGCGAGGGTGTTCCCTAGACATACCATAGTCAATAGATGCGAATCAGAGGGGGAACCTGGCGGCGTAGGCTTACCTCTCGGGTCGATGGCTGCGCACTCTCCGGTCTCTCTGTTACTGAGTTGCATGATCATCTGTTGTGTTCGAAGATCAAACATACGATGATAACCGCCGAAGAAATCTGGAGGTGTGGATGACGCTTCCCAATCATCCAGGGCGGAGGTGACAATAATGGTCTTATTCGTTGCTCCTACACCCCATGTCATGTCCTGAATACTCAAGCCAGCGCGATGGACCTCAGGCGCCGCATCGAGCACCCAGCATGTCATCACGTCCATAGGACTGTGTATGTACACTTCACTGCGAGGGCCAATAATCAGAAACGTAAGACGAAATATCCATGGAGACGCACGCAGAGTTTAACGAGACCGCAAGCGAAGATCCATCTGGCTGGAATGTCATTCCTCTAGGAACGCAGCCGGCTGGATAATTGACTGGATGACAACTGTCAATATGTTAACACAGGCGGAATAAACAGACGTACATGTCTGAAGGTGCCCCGGTTCCCTACCTTCCTTGATGCCCGCACAGTTGGACTGGAACAGCCGACCGTCGTCACCACATGACCACAGGTATTCGGGCCTGGTAACTTAGGGTGTCAATAAGAGATCATTTCACTGACTTGGAATACATACCAGTTCGGGTCGAATAGAGCTTCACTGACCGAGAAATAATGCATTTTTGGTTCAAGGTCACTACCATAATTTCTACTGTGTACATTGTGCTGTACACCTGAAAACCGTAGTCAGTAAAAGTTCGCATAGATAGTAAATTTCTTACTCCGATCTTTATACATCACGACGAGGGTGCCTTCACGATTATATGGGATGTCGGCTGTCATATGTTTCAATTGGGAATGACAATAGCCCGGTGTATCTTCCACATACCAGGGTCAGAGAAGACAGATCCGCCGGGCACACACGATGTTATTGCTGTTAAATCACCACTTTGTGATATTGAGTTAACAGCTATTGACATAAACCTTCAAGTTCATGTTACAAAATTAGATATGAAGACTCACCACCAGGCAGCATACCAAGATACTTGGCCTCCTTAGCGTGAGCGTAGTGGGTGATGTTGCGGGTGCACCTCCTGCGGGCTCGAGCTGTGACCTTGTGTATACTGTTGTGATCGAGGACGTTCTTCTGAACCGATGTGTACTCTGCTTGTGAGAAGACATCGCGTAACTATTCATACGGCGGTGGGTAAGCGTGATGCGGTTCCATTAAGCAACACGTACCATCTTGCCCAGCATTCCTGGGGGCTTCACCGTCGATAGAATAGGCTCCCCGAAGGGCTTGTGTATAGATCGGATTGCATGTCGCGCACGGGCTTTGACGTGACTGTAGACCGAGTCCTGCGCGTCTTGTTGCGCGGCTTCGAGATCCTCGTACAAGTTGTGTTCACCCAACATTTCATCATTGAGGATTGAAACGCGGTTGTTCCACTAAACCAGCACTGTTAAACCATCCGATCATCGCTACGCGACGAAACTCACGTTCGATTGACGATTTATGTGTAGCCCATCGTGATAAGTATCCCACTCATCCTCAGCTTCGCGCTCCGAGTCATGAGGACGGTTGCTCGACGCGTTTGCTGGACGTGCCGAGCGGGGTCGGGCCAAGCTAGACCGTGAAGACATCGGACTGTCAGGCTTGACCCCCCTCGGTGGCCCGACCTTCCTATATGGCTGCGACACCGCCGCCATAGACGACGGCTTGACAGGAGTCTTACCCTTGGATGTCGAGGGGGGCGCAAGACGCGTTTTCTTCGAGGTGGTCGCTCGAGAAGTTGGAGCAGACCTGGAGGAACCTTCTTGTGGGCGTGAGACGCTGGTCTTGGGAACACGCGCCGTCGAGGCGCCGTTCGAGCTCATTGTTCGCGACGTCGACGGTCCGGCGACCTACACCAAGCGACCATTAGTGAAAATTGAAGATATAACATAATAACATAAGCCGAAACGCACATGCAAGTCGTCATCGTCGTCAGCAGTCAAGTCGATGATTTCCTCCGGCTTCGGTTTCGGCTTTGGTCGTCCTGACGGTATCAGCACTGCGCGGAGAGTTCTTCTGCCTTGCCTGCCCGCCGTAATCTCTGGCTCAAACGCGTCGACATCGATGACTTCTATATCCATGTGCTATCAGGAGGATTACTGGACACTGCGTCTGGGAGTGGATGGCGGTCGTGTTCAAATTAGAAAGAGGCGGGAGCCGCCCAAGCGCGGCGACCTCACGCGTACTAGCGCTCTTTCCAGTCAGTAGTTTCGCGTTCATTGTACGCGTCCCAAGTTGTTCATGCCCTCCACGATACGATTATTCGTAGAATACAACCCTTTATGTTTAGGTGGCCGATGCAAGGTACACATTGAACAGATTGAGCATGCTGCCCCACGGGGCCTGATCCGGTAGAGTCGATGAGTTCGCGGACACGAGTTCGATTCATACATTGGGTCTTCTGCGTCGATCCTCACGTAGCCCAAATACAAGCCATTCATTCGCATGATAGTCGTCTTCTGCCGCGCCTTCCTCTCTTCTATAAACTCAAGACACACAGATGAAAGATGCCGTGAGATGCAAGGTATGATCCAATATTCCTGAAACACCAATGTCCGTATAAGCTTACACCACCTCCCCTCACCGTCTCAACGCTCGCACTACAGGCACTCTCCACGTTTTCACACATCCAAGTGCCTAAAATGAAGTGATTGATAGAGTTCTTTAGTGGTGGCGGGGTAAGACTCGTTCACACCAATTCCATACGAGAAGATGACTCACGATTTTCGCGGCCTTGAAGACGGGAACCGTATTAGGTTCCGTTTCACAAGGCCGGGTAGATGATTTTGAATATGCTGTTCCTCGAGCGGGTCCAAAGAGAACACTGGAGGTTCCGCCTTTGCGGTACTTGTCGCGAATGTCACGGTCTCCAGGGCTGGAAACGTCTCCAATACTGTCCGTGCCGTTTCCCAATTAACTCTGAGCTTGCACCACGGGTCGCCAAAGCTCTGCGTCTTTTGCAGGTCGTCCTCAAGTGTGAGGGTAATATGCCGTATGGACTGCGTAGGTAGTGCGGACAACAGGCACACCATTAGCGACCAAGCCTGCGTGGTATCAGCGAGCTGAGGCGGCAGGCGGACTTGGAGCGCAAACGTGTGTAAGCCCGTGAGCGCAGATAGTGCTGGGCGAAGTTTGTCCGATATCTGCTCCCGCGCCGTGCAGAACATCGCAGGCACCTTATCTTCGGCATTGCACGCCGCAAGACACTCGGTGAACTGGAGCGACAGCTGCTGCAGCGTGGGGCGGGTGTCGAAGAGCAATAAGGCGAGGCTCTGGAGGTAGCTGGGACCGAGGTCGGAGCATTGCACGCTCAACGCCTTCAACGCCTCGCGCGTACGCGTCCGTCTGAAGATCTCGGCGTAGAAGTCCGAATGTGCGAAATGTCCTAATCGCAATGCTCCCACAGACAATCTTGAGGGGATGGGCATGACAAACAAGGACTCCACAGGTATGCTCACGCGTAGCGTCGAAGGCCCTCGTTCGACGTACGTGAGTACCAGTTCGTCGACGCTTGCGAAGAGACCTAGGATGTGGAGGACATTCTGGCAGGTGTCGGTGACGGTGCCCGGGTGGTGTATCTCCAGTGTCTGCAGCTGGAAATCGGCCCGGAGTGGGAATAAGTTGAGGTCGAGGTCGTTACATTGGAGCCGGGAGAGATGTAGTGCGCGTAAGTATTTCGTCCGCGAGAGTATCGAGCACAGGCTGTGCGTGTTTATTGTCGCTTGGTAATTTGCATGTAGTACGAGCTTGCGTATGAAGATCCCCAGGGAGGATGTCTCGAGGGCGGCTATGAACGCTTGGAGGTTTTTTGTGGGGTGGTCGGCTTGGATGGTGACGCCATTGAAGAGGCGAGAGCGTGCAGGATACACCCAACTTGCACACACGAGCGAGCAGGCCAAGAGGGATGCTGGCTCGGTGTTCTTGAGGATTAGGTCGATGATGCAGGTGGGCAGCGGTCGAGTGGGCATTGGTTGGAAAGAACTTCAACACGGCGCTTGAGAGGCGTTTATATCGACCGATCTTGTATAGGCGCGCCCGAAATGCGCTTAGCCAATGGGACGGGCTCCCGATGTCGGATGGTTCAACTCAGGCTGGGAAGGTGTGTACCTGGAGCCAGGGTCGGTTCATATATGCATGGATGCATCAGGTTGTTGGTGATGGTATCCGGGTACATTTCGAGGGAAAAGACCATGGGCGTATGTTGCATGAGAACGTAGTGATGATGGTGACGATGCAGGGAGATCTTGAGCGCAACATTTTGAAGCCACCTGGGCAGGGTTGCTCACCTTGCAGGACGTTTCTGAGGCACATCGGATTCGATAGCAACAGAGAGGCAGCAGCAACGTAGCATCTTGGAAAGGCAGCGCGTTATGTATGCGTCCTGAGTGGTCCGGTGACAAGACATAAGCAAATAGACATAGTTAGGGGTTCGGAGCGCATCGGTAGTCGTCCCATTTGCAGGGGCTCCGTATTCCGAACGACCAAGTCAATGTGAGACGCTGCAAGACAAGCCGAGCGATGACACCAGCTTTTGTGAATTGAATGACCTTCAGGCAGTCATATCATTGGAAGAGCCACTAGCCATCTTTCCAGTTCATTGAGGCATCTTCAGTGCTGGTTCCTGTCATGAAGCTCTATCAGCAGTATGCTCTTTGCGAACACACCGGAGGCATTGGCCGCTAGATCTCGGAGGGGAGACGTATAAGCAGCGTTTGAGACGCAGAAAGTCGAGGGGTACATGTGTGATGTCGAGACCAAGCCATGAGAGTACTGTAAAAGCAGCAAGGAGGGCGAGGGTCTTGAGGAAAGAGTTCAAAAGCAAGGACCTTCGTAGACAGGAGCGCGACGCGGCGTCGCGGACATAGCCGCGACCGGGAGAGACCGATCGCGTTGGCGCCCATGATACGCGCGCTCCAGGCGATCGCGTTTCTGTTAAATCAAACACCCACCACACCCGCCACCATCGTTCAGTCGAACATACAAATCTTTCGGGCAGATGGCAAAGAAATCCAAGGATGAAGTCCCCAATCCGAACAGTGTTGCAAATCGCGACATCATACAACGCTTGAATTTTCTCTATCAAGCGAGTCAGCTTTTGGGGAGCATGGCTAAGGAGATTGCACCAGTGCACAAGAAAAGCGTACAACATGGTGCCGCAAGGAGAGCAGAAAGGAAGGAGAAAAATAAGAGAAGACATCCGACCACTATAGCTGACCTCTCAAGGAGCTATGTGCGCTCCATGCAAGCCGTCGGACAGAAGACCAACGTGAGAATGTGAGCACGGCTCCGTGGCTTTTCTTTTCCATATTGACCAGCTAATTCGACACAGAGGTCCGTCTGTCAAACGCACCCTGTGCAAGGAGTGCAAGTTAGTTCTCGTTCCGGGCACTACTGCAATAGTACGCGTAAATTGTCAGTATTATGCTGTTCTCCGAAAAGCGCTATCTTACCTACGATTTCATAGCCTCGAAGTCCCACAGAAACACAGTGGTTTACACCTGTAAGGCTTGCCAAACCTCTCGAAAGATCCCCGCACCACCTGTACATGATCCCTCTGCCCCTGCGAGTAGCTTTCAGGCCGCAGGCTCGGCTGATGCTGGCCCATCGATCGCGGATCAAGAGACATCCGATGGAGTCGACGCTCCCCAAGAGGATGCTACGATGCTCAGCGATCAAGCTACACATTCTGAGAATGGGAAAGCCAAGTCGCGGATCCGCCCTCGCAGAGCGAAAGCGATCTTCAGTCGTCCACCACCATTCTTTGAACAAGATATCGGTCATGTCATCTTCAAGGGAAACGAGCGTCTGGAATGAAGTACATCCCTCGCCAGCACAGTTCTTGTCAAGTTTCTTGTACCATTGCGGATGACGCTGCGCTACCGCAAGTTCCTGTGATGCACAGCGGCTCTGTGGTGGCGGCGTCCGCGATATACACAGCCTCTTACGTGCTTCGGGCATTCGTTCTAGCACAAGATAACCTGTGTGGACAGCACGAACATGAAATATCAGCCAGTCGCGGGTGAAGCAGAACGGTATAACAAGAGAGCGATTATCCGTCGGAAAAGTTTGGAATGCTGGGATCCGGTTCATAGTCTCTGTAAGCCCGTACGCATATCTGGATACCGTATCTCATTAGAAACAATGGTCTGATCTCGAAGTCTATAGCTTATGTGGGTCGTTCTGCCGCTACATTGCATGAAGCCCGGCGTAGCACTGGTCGCCATTCAGCGGCCTTGACCGACAGGTAGGCGCGCCAATCGCGCTCGATGCCGCGACCACATACAGGCCCACATACCAGTCCCTATGACTTTGTACCTGAGTAAGGTTGGCCCAGCCAAAATACGACTACTATAGTCACAGTGTGACACTCACGTGATGATGCAGGATAACCGCGTTGTCTGTCGCTTATCGCGACGTAGAAACAGTAATTATCAGGAAAACTCTTTGTGTATGCACAACGAGACATTGGCAGTGATCTTAGACTACAACATTTTTTAAATGATAAAGATGGTCATCTATAGACGTGATTGGCAAGCTCCCTTAGCCTAGATTGCGCGAGGGTCAGTCAGATTGATGTGTGTAGTTGGTATTCATCAACCATGGACTACAGGAGATATAGAGCCTTAAAAAACACTCAGAATCAAGTGCGAGGCTACTACACAATTTTCGGGGTCCATGACAATGCCCATGAGTAAAGAGAGGCCGAGTACTCACAGCAGATCGTCCTATGCAGTCAAGTCGGTCATGATAACACTCGGCGCCATACAGGTTAACGCAAATAATGGAGGCCCACATAGCAAGCGCCGTCTTCTGCTGGTCGTTCAAGGTTCAATAACTTTGCTCAAATTTATAATCACGCAAATCGCTTTCTGAGAACTATAGTAACAACATGTTGGAACATACGCCAGAAAGGGATTTGCAAAGACTGCAGTGTGGAATTAGTTTTTGAGTTTACAACGGTCTCCTTCACTCAAAGCGTGACAGTTGCATCACGTGATAGTGGTCGTATTTTGGCTGGGTCAACCTTACCTGGTTCATTTACAGGTCGTCTTATACCATATGCAGGCTCCGTAGAGTCAGTGCCGCAGCGCCACATCGCTATCTGCTCTTCCTATTCGCGAGCCCGGTGGTGCGTGATCATAGATTTTCATGAACATGCAGGGTTCTGACACTGCCCTTGTGGTAGTTCCGATCCAATCCACCTCGTGCGTCTGGTCTGCGGTTGTCTAGGCCTATCCAGCCCGCGTCGAGACGAGACATCCGTCGCTACGATCTGTCAAGCTGTCAAGACGTTCTGGTGTACATATACCCCGGTGGCGCACCATATCGGTGACTGTGGAGTCGTCTTGGGCTGCCAGCGTACGTGAAACAGAAGAGGATGGGTGTTGTCGACAGTCCTCCTCGTCACCAGGCTCACCATGGGCTACAGCCTCTGCATGCGAAGCATGCTTCGGGACTGTTCCGCCGGGACCCTTGCAGGCACGTTCGGTATCTCCCTTACTGTCTAGCGTCACACTTGTCGTTCCTCCTGCGTCCACAAGTGATGCCGAGCCTTTCGCACCTCAGGTCCGTGCAATGAACGACATCGCATCTCCAACAGAACTATTGGAGCTCTCCTACCTTCGACAAGTCGACACTTCCCAACCTATGACTGTCTCAAGCACGCTCTCACAGCAAGTGGCATCAGAGCACGGAAAGCCTTGCCGTACTACAAATTCGCGAACAGCTCAAACCAAATCAGCCCCACTGTACTTGGGGAAAAGGGTCCTGATGACGCTACTCCCAGCGCGTCTCCGGTCGCCTTTGTCGCGTTGTTGGGAATTCCAGCTTGCACACCTCCTACACCTCGTTCTCAATCAACCAGTTATCGCGCGAGCCACTACTGCGCTCTCGATCCGCAATGTACGTCTGATTATTAAAGCGTCAACAAACCTGCTAGGTTTATACAACAAACTCCGCCTGAAAATCTTGGTCGCATTTTGGCCCCCGCGGCTGCTGTACTTCTCTGACGTCATGGTCAACTCGAACTTCATCGCGTGCAATCTCCAGGTCCATGAACTGTTCAATGATTCAATGACCAGGCAATGCCGAGCATCTCGCAGAGCAGTAACAAGGCGGCATGAACACGGCCTCAGTCCGGTCTGCGACAGCCCGTAGGTTACTCAAAGCGCGTCTTGTCAGCGTTGCTCCACAATGCTCCACCGCGTTCGCTGGCAGGTATTAGCGGGACGTTCCCCGGTGGGTCCTGCGCAGGGCTGTCATAAGTATATCAGCAACACGCGTCCACCCATCTCTCTTCGGAGAATACACGCCTACCCCGTCCTACCATGCGAACGCAAACAATCGCTCGTTCCGCTGACAATGAGATCCCCATTCCCGCCATGGCTGCTGATCAGTCTGTGCGGCGATTGTGGTTCCCGCTGTCGGTGCTCGCGGTACTTCCGTGGCTCACACTGGTTGCTGAGTCCCTTCGAAAGCTTTTCAGCCGCACCCGCGACATCGGTCGCCTTATCCTGGTCCGCCTCCTCACGACATTGATCCTCCTCAACATACCATCGGTCTACCTCATGAAGCGTTCGATCAATTTTCTCAAGACAGCTGAAGATGCCGCCATAATCAAAGAGCTCGGACTCAAGGGCAGGTGGACGTTCTTTTGGGTCAAGATGGTTGTCTTCAGTCTGACACTCACAACGTAAGTCCATGGTCACATCCTCAGCGTCCTCCCCGTGACGATAGGTATGTAGTCTCTCTATTGAGATGCTGCAAGTTTCTCAATTTTCAGGCGGTTCTGTGTCGACCCTACTGCTTCTACTTGCCATCGTCACGGCCTTCAACAGCCTCGTCACAAGTATCGTTTACTGCTGGTACTCGTACAACACAAGGCTCATAGACGATCTCAACGCTTGGAAGCAGGTAAGTGTCCAATCCCCATTTCGAGGAAAGCACTCCATTAATCACGCCATGTTCAGCTCCTCGCTGCGATTGGTGATGATACTATGTCCATCATGATATCACTTCCTCTCGCATATTTCTTGTGGTAGGTGCCTCTTAATTTTAGGTGGCATAGGCGCTCACGTATTTGCATTATACAGGGCGGTGCTCCTGTTATGCCTGTCCTTCGCTACATCCTACGCATGCCCGCCTGTGGTGTGTGTTCGCTTTAGTGATGCTTCACCGCGCATAGCTCTGATCGGACCTCCATTGCTGGCGATTCTCGTCGTTGTATGCTATATTTTGCACGCGTGCACTGTCGCCTACATCTTGAGACGCTACCATGCCTGCCTTCTGGACCGGTGAGTACCACCTCTGAAGTCATGCGGTGCTTGTTCTTTAATCATCTTTATTAGACCGCAGTCCGAGGAACTGTCGACGCTTAATGCCTGACTGCTTGCTTATCCCTTTTGTTGGCTTAAATCACTCTATACCCTTATCTAATGCCTCGCTCGTCTTTCCCTGGACGTATCCAACCCACAAACCCTTTAAAGCCCCAACACATACCATCATATCCCATATATCATATCTGTATGTCATACCTTCTGTATCAAGTGTATCTTTAGTCGTCCAGCTGTTTGGTTTCCATACGCAAATACGATGCATATTTAGCATGGTTATGATTGGATTGATAGAACCTTTCGAAACGGTATGCGATAAAATCAATGCACAAATTTACCACAGGACGATCGCGGTCCGCCCAAGCCCCACATCAGGGTTAAGTGTTACTCCTATGACGCCTTTCTCCGTGCCGAACTCACAGCGGGGAAGGAATAGTTAAGATTGTAAAACACGAACGAACAAAATACAACAATACACCGAGCACAAATTTCGCATTCTCAGAAACCACTCGCAGTGACACGCAGCTGCTCCAACTTCTTCAATACCTCGCCCACTGTCCGGTCGAGCTCGGTCGCGATGGCGCTCTGCTTTGTCGCAGGAAGCCGCGCGTACGTCTCGCACAGGTCCCCATCGACCACAGCCTTCACCGGCACGTAGTACCCACGCCATGCAAGGTGGTCCCGCCCCACCAGGCTGATTTGTTCCGTCCGCATGTGCTGCTCCAGCGTTGAGATAAAGTCCACATCGTCCTTGGAGACAAACGGCACCAGCACGCCGATCGTGCCGTGCAGGCCGGTGTACAGGAGCACCTCACGGCCGCCTGCCACCATCGAGACCTTGTGGATAGAAGTGATGATATCGCTGACATGGAAGTGCGCCAGCATCTTCGTTTTGTGCGGGGCCCCGAAGAGGATGCCTTTTTCGTGGAGTATGCCTGCGCCGGTGGGGTCGTCGTCGACTTGGTCCGATACCTTCGAATCAAGTCGGTTGACGAAGACGTTTCCGAACCGGTCGCCGGCGACGACTGTGTTGTAATCCACCATTGTCGCCGAAGTGATCCATCGAGGCTGTGAGTCGTCCGCGAAAACAAGCAGCCGGTTTTCGGGTGCTTTGTATACTGCAAAGAATATGGATTCTTGCATGTCGCCCACCAGTATGCGGGAACCTTGTGTGTTAAGAGTCACAATTCCAGCATTGAAGGTCTGCAAGTGGCTCAGGAACCCGAAAAAGAGGTCAACGAGGCAGAATAGCACGTACCTTATTTTCCACCTTTCGAAGCAGCTTCTTTTTGCCCATATCGTACAATCTGAGAGCTTTGCCAACGCCGGCAGCAAGACGGCCTTGGAAAGCTAGTAGCGCCATGGGCACATCGTTTGTATCGGTCTGAAGTGCATGTGATGAGCGCGAAGTACGGCAACTCGCCAAGACTTCTACATACCTTGTGCAGCAGCTCCAAGTTCTGACCATCGTTTACAAATCGATAAGTGCGGATGAAACCGCTAGTACAGGATCGAGGAGCGAGGAACGTGTCTTGACCCGTTCCTATTACGAGGTGGAGCTCTCCCCCGCGTGCAGCGAAAGGCACCACCGCAATGGAGAATGCCGACTCGTTGTTGTCTAGAGGTATGAAGTTCACACTTTTAGACTAATACAACATCAGCTGGAGTCGTGTATGAGCTTTATTGAAAACTTACGTTCACGGGGTCAATAATGCGGATGCCCGATGCCCAGGTACCTGCAGGAGCTTTTGGTCGTCCGAAGACTTCCGGTGCAAGCTCCAACATCTCCTCATCGACCATCTTCCCAGCTGCGCGCTAAAAGGATCGATTAGTGACATACAACACGTACAGCCTACGACTTACCAGCTCTGAGATCTTCTTAGCAGCCGCCTCTTCACCCATGACACGGTGATCACCCTCGATGATATACAAATAACCGTTGTTCGGGTGAGTGATCATCTTGCGCGGTGTGTATGATAGTGGGATGGCGTCTTGCTTCAACTTGGTGCCGAGTTTGGGGATTTGGAAGATCCTGAAAACATAGAAGGTATCAGTGGCACGTTAACGAGATTGCTAAAAGCAGGTGATGGGCTCAGTAGGAACAATTGGTAAATTTTAGGTCTCCGCATGCTGCCAATCAGGCACATCGGGATCTCATGATGTCGTCTTTGCCTAAAGCCAGTCGCAGCTACAGAACACGAGGCTCACCTGAGCACGCTACCCGAGATACCGATTAAACCTTCTGGGCACAGTTCCGCAGAGAAGCTCCATGCGTAGTCCAGGTTCTCGAAGATCAGCGGAGTGAAGTGCATGAGATTTTGGTATGTGTAGTTGAGCCACGAGCGTGAGGAGAGCGCTAGGATGGCCGGGTTCTTCTGTATCTGGACGCGAAGAAGCCGGATGGGTCGTGTGCCCAGGAACCTGAACATCAATAGTTAGACGAAAGACAAAGTGACGTCACCGACGATTGGGCTCACCGGGTCCGTGTGTCTGTCAGTTGCCCGTTGATGGGATCGAGTACGGTACGAAGCAAGACACCGTTTTGGAGACCGATGTTGACGAACGTCGTTGGCGAAACTTTGTTGATACCGGCATCCAGCATATCTGCGATGCAGATTGCAGAGGGCGGTGCAGTCAACGCTTGCAAACTGATGGTCTCCAGAGTGCTTTCTGGATCGAGGGAGACAATCCGAACTGTCTGGTCCTCGCAGCCAACAGCCTGGAATCGCGCATAAGACGAGGTACATTGGGAAAGACATGATAACGTACCAAGTAGGGTGTTCGCTGCCGACCCTCTGGGACTTCCGCTATGCTCAGAGCCAGCACTGTGCTTCCCATGGCCTTACGATCCTGGTATTCATTAAGTTGCCCATCCAAATCCAGCTCGAAGTAGACCAATTCCGCAGAACTAAGTGCAACGACTACCTGCCGCTTGTTGGTTGTGGCGGCCACAATGGTCTTCCCTGATGGTACCCGCCACTCATTGACGCGTCGATCTGCTAGGACATGTCGAATTCCACCTGGATGCACTTGCAAAAGAGCGTCTGCGCCGATCTGCTGTACTGCAAGTGTCGGGGCTGAAGACAGGAAACCGGTATCCTGAACCTCCTCGATTGTCTCGCCGATGGACAATACGAGCGTCCCATTGACGAAGGAGAGAATGATATATGAATCGAATGGGTCTGCGAATATCATTGAGCGCCATATACCTGGAAAGGGGAGGGTTAAGTCGACGTACCGTCCTCTCTCACTTTCGTCGTCCATACAGCATTTGGTATACCGGGCAGATCCGAGCTGACCACTTCCTCAACCTCTAAACCGTGCCTCAGAGTGCGGAATGTACTCCTAGCACCTTTTCCACAAGCGGCGAAAATTTGTGGAGTATCTGAGTTGGGTAACAGGTTAAGGACCTTCGCATCCACTATAGGATCCAGAGACTCGAGCTCATCAACCAGGGTCAAGTTGTCTAGAGGGCGGGGACGGAAATACGCTCTGGGTAATGGCTCTGATGGCTCTGCCATACCGAAGTCGCGGAAGTCAGTTGAAGAAAAC
Source organism: Pleurotus ostreatoroseus (assembly GCA_005298045.1). Lineage (NCBI taxonomy): Eukaryota > Fungi > Basidiomycota > Agaricomycetes > Agaricales > Pleurotaceae > Pleurotus > Pleurotus ostreatoroseus. The sequence goes on along the minus strand of SWBT01000377.1, from coordinate 11,766 downwards.
TCTGGTTCGTTGTCGTCGTCTCCGAGCTTCTGGAATTGGTACAAATGACTGTTCACGGTAGGTGAGTATGGCTTTGACAAGTAGAGTTGAGTACGCACTGGTTGCCAAATTCGGCGGCGACGAAGAGGAAACCAGATTTCAGGATGCACAAACTTGACGCGATCGGAACAGTGTCAAAGTACTTGATCTTCAGCGCCTTGACATCTTGCTCTTCGTGATCAATCGTGACTTTGTAGAGGTCACCTTCCTCGCTTTGTAGGAGGAAGAAGAACGCTCCCTGGTAGCGCATTAGACCGTTGGACGTATGAAAGTGGCAATGCGCTTACCTTCATTTTGTGCATGACCGCGGCAGTAATGATAATCCCGCGATCAGGATCCTCTAACGGATGTCGTCTCCTTGGAATAGGAACACGGTGCTGGGGTGCATCCATGTGTCGATATATAATATGGTCCTCACAGCAAACCAACACACCAGATGGTCCATCATAGCGATCAGACGACGCCAGCTGACCACCCGGCACCTGCACGAGGAGGTTCGCGCGAGGGTCCGTTGGCTCACTCCATTTTCGTACGACGTGGTTGAGACCGAGATCGAGTTCGTAGTACGTGAGCATCTGCAACGACGCGAACAGACGCGTAAGCGCACGTCTTGGAAGAACGGTGGAACGCGTACCTTTTCCGCGTTGTTGAACGCCTCTCCAGTGGGATCCTGGTCCGCCTCCGTATAATCGACTTCAAGCGCGGCGAACGTTGGGTTTTCGAAGCCCACGTCCAAGCCTACAATATGATGTATGATGGCATTGTTCTTGTGCGCCTCAAGCGGGGACGAGATGGTCAGGTTGGCGGCGGCGTCGCGGTTGAGAATGTACACCAGTTTCGCTTTTTCGGTCGCAGCGATCATAACACTGCGACCTTTGGGGTCGGTGGCAAGGTACTGTCCGGGGACGATACGTCGTGCGCCCGATTTACCAAAAGTCTCCTGGTGGATCTTGACGAAGCTCGAGGTCTTGGGATCATAGTCGAGAATGACGATGCGACCAGAGTCAGAGCCTACGATGGCGTAGTCTGTTTGAGAACGCAGAAGGTTGTGAATATGAAGAGAAGCGCGATACGTACGGGGGCTCACCCTTGGTGCCTCCAGTCAGACGGAAAGCCGTGAGAGAGCGAATAGACCCAAAGACGTCGCTCGCAACGACGGTGGTAACTTTTCCAGTCTGGACATCCGGTCGCAAGAGCTCGATGCGCGTGCCGCGAGCGACGATGATTTCTTGTTGGCGTGCCCCAGAGAAATTACCGACGATGGCCTGGGTGATCGCGGATGGCGGCTGCAGAGTGAGGTTGTAGAGATGCATGGTGACTCCCCCTGCCTAATTATCGACCCAAAGCGTGTAAAGGAGCGTCGAAGAGGGTTTGAAACCGCGCAGACCGTCGCCGCCAACGACGAAAGCGCACTCGATGGAAGTTGAAGGCAAGGAGCTTAGACGCCAAACTCTCATTCATGCGTCCACGTGGGATTGAGACGCCCAACGCTGCAGCTGATTCCGTCGAGGTCGCTCAAGCTCAGCGACCAGTCGATCTTTCTTCCAGACCTCCATCTCGCCGCGCTGCACCGCGATGGCGGACACAGCGGAGTCGCCCTCGATACTACCGACGACGCCCATTCTCATCCTCGACAGCACCCCGCCAAGTGAACCACCACCACCATACCCCTCTCGAGAGCGAAGGAGGCGTGCAGGGCGCAGACGACGCACCGTCGGTGGAGAATCCGACCATCACCTGCAGATTCCATCAGGATACTCGGACCCAGAATACGAACTCGTACAAGGGCATACACCAGGGTCGCCGTTTCCTTTATCGGCAGACGAACACGAGGTGTCAGAAACCACACCCCTTCTTCCTTCGCACTCGCCAAGGCTACCGCCCGGAGGGATCAGCGGAAGGCAGCGGGCGCTGTCGATAACAAGCACTGTTCACTCAGTCGCATCCGTTGCGCCGTCATTTGCGCATACTTTGCTATCGGCGTTGCGTCCTGATAGAGATTGCGATCTCGATCCAGACCTTGATCACGAACACCCACCCGACTCCTATGGGCACGACTACTTTTACTCCCCCGTACCACGACACATTCACGACGAACATGCACGCTTATATGCTGCCGACCCTCCTGATACGGCGGCCGGAAGAAGATCGCCAGCGACAGGACGTTGGCGGCGATACTTCAGGCCTATGACCAGGAGAGCATATTACTCGGCGTTATCTCATTTGCTCTTCCTGAACTTTCCTTATGCTCTGGTTGCATGGGTTTATCTCTTTGTGTTTACTCTGGTATGTTTTATCAGTATATCGTGTTCGTGCATACTAAAGATGAATCGCTTCAGACTGGAACGACTACTCTTATGGCACTCCCTCTTGGAGCTTTACTTTGTTTTCTGGACTTACTTGGGGCACGAGCTTTCGCTAGGGGAGAGGTACGTATATTATTACACCATGAACTAATTCAATTGAAGCTGACTTTCGACGTGTAGCTCGCTCTTCAAACAACATTTCACGGACCGCTTGCGTTCCCCGCGCCAGACCCGCCTCATCCCATCTTTACACGCATGCATATACCATCTTCTGCCGAGCTTGAGGCAGGTCTCCCTCCCGCCAAGGAACACTCATTCTACAAGAATGCATACTCAATGGTCTGTCCTCTCCTCACTCTCCCTCGACCATCTATGACATCGTTATTTACTTGCACAGTTCACCGACTCGACGTCATATCAAGCACTCTTCTACTTCCTCGTCATCAAGCCCGGCATCACTATACTGATGTCGCTTGTGCTGATGATCCTGATTCCCATCTCATTCATCCTCGTTCTTCCTGCTCCCGCGATGCTACGTCTCGTTCGGAGATTAGGTATATGGCAAGCGAACATTGCTGTGGAAGGTCTATACTACACCGTCCGATAATGTCTGTCTTCGGTTTTGACTTATTGGATCCTGGATCTCGGCGACACCTATGTAGCTTACTTTTTCCATGACGACGTAATCTCAGTATACGCGACCTTCATTGAAGCCCATATCGTGTGCCTAGTCAATGCATCGGAGTGCACGGTGTCACAGGTTCGGCAGTATTTTGGGGTCATCGACGAGCATGTGGACCAGGTGCATCAAGCGCAGCATTGTTGGGTCGGTGGCGTAGCTGGTTATCGCATCTGTCTAACACACAGAAGGTCCTCAGTTCGATCCTGGGCCGACTCACGGTGAAATCTGACAGCAACGTCTTTTTTCTAAACTCTTTCTATCTTTTAACTTCAGCCTCTCAATAACATTAACGCGACTCACGACTCGCACATTGCGAGTCGCAATGATTGTGAAACATATTGCGAAATGGTAAACTCGACAGTAGCGACACTGAGCATAAGGCTCCAACCATATACATTCCATATACTCATTTTTTGTATTTACACAGTATATGTAATGTATTCGGTTGTATATGGAATGGATATAGTATATGGTTCCAGTACATGGTAAGTTGCACAGTGTTCAGTGTAGATGCGACGATCAGCTTTCACAGCTTACGAGTCGTTGGACGCCGATCGGGATGCAAGGACATATCAACGCTTTATTATATACTGCACGTTGCCATGATTGATTACGATCATTGTCCAACCGAGCGGCATGCTAACGTCCGTACGTTCGAGGTCCTGAGTAGTCGTCACAGACAGTGTATATAACGGCGAACTAGATGGTACTTGAGAACCCCCTGAGCTGCTACTCCGAGTCGCTGGATGGTACTCGGCGTGCAATGCACAATGCGCGAGCTGTCACTCCACGCAGACGGCTTAGCGTCGACAGTGTCAGCAACAGCTTGAGATTCGAAGCGCAAATGTTGTTCTTGAACGAAGCGGTGTCCGAGCAGGTCGAGCTCGCGGTTAAGGCACTGGCATGCTGTCTGTGTGCTTGTAGGCCGGTCCCGACGCACCATTCCATTCCCCAGTGGTCGCCATGAAATCTCCTGTGACGTGCCACTTTCTAGAAAAATGAACATTGCACCAGGAACGCGTCGATGCGCCTCGAGGCTCGTATGGCTTCAGCGACCGCCGAACCCTCTCGAAACCGTATCCGAAAACTATATACTATATAGTATTCGAATACTCATGTAGTACTCGCACGGAGTATTTACCTGTACATGGTATATGGTAGATACTATATATACACAGTATTTACACTATATGGTTGGAGTCTTAACTGAGCATGTTGCAGAATATGACCCAAGTACTAGTGACTAGTCGTTCTCGCTAGCTCGTTGTATTTGTCACATGTATCATCGTGGTATTCACAACGATGAAAATTTGAACGTACATTCCCAGTCTCGCGGCTAAGCTTTAGTAACCTTCACGACTGCTCCGTGTTTGAGAGCGCGACTGTACGGACAAGCCTTTACGAAGATTTTATCAGACATAGGCTCCTGGTATCTGCGCATCGAGAATAACTCACAGCGTGTCCTGCATCGATCAAAGCCTGGTCTTCGATGCCTTCCACCTGGACTTCGACTTCGAGTCCAAAGCCTTCCATGTCCTTGGGCTTACCGAGATAAACCTGAGTGTGCACAACGGCATTACGCGCCATGTCTGTCTTTCCTTGCTGCCCTGCAACTAATTGGAGCGCGGACAAGAAGCACGCTGGCACAGTATTTTGCAACCTGAGCTTGATGATTCAGTTAAAGGGGCAAGAAAACGCACCAGCGTAACCCATGGCGAAGAGTTGTTCGGGGTTCTGCCCGTCGCCTTTGCCACCTAGAGAACGAGGCATCGCCAGGCGCAACTCAAGACCACAATCATCGTCAGACTTTACTTGTCCGTTGCGTCCTTGTCCGCGAGCAGTCGCGTGCGCAGTGTACTGAAACATGCAAGGTTTTCGTAAACCCATACCACCAAGATAAAAAGGACAAATGCGCACCTTGTGATCTTGCAAAGTCATCAATGTCCTCCGCTCGACACGGCCCATTGCCATCGGACGCAGTTGCAAAGAGCGGCGAAGGATTGTAGAAATCATGCTACGCGTCGTTTACAATTCCAGCGAGGTGGTAGGTCGGGATGAGGATGGGGACGAAGGTCGTCTTCATATCGTCGGTATATAACGCGCGGCCTTATTCCTCGATGTGGTCATCGTGCGGAGATGGGGAACAGCGCTGGCAGTCCTCTTGCTCGATGGCGGCAAGCTGCAGGCTCGCAATCGGCCGGTCCGCGGTGAAGCGTCGAGGACCCCGAAGACCTCAATATTCTCTACCAACCCGAGGGCCCTCTGCCACCCCTCTTGTTTAATCCTACGAAGCAACCTCAAGAGACATATCTTCATTCCTCGTATCATGATATCGACGCGTCAATCGTACAATGAATAACCTCACGCTCTTGGTTCATTTCTTGTCTTTTTGACGTCTTCGACGGTTCCAAAATCGCTCAGCCACGTCGGTCCCAATCTAACAGCAAACTCGCGACGAAATCGGCAGTTTGAGTGGCGTTGTTATGATGCCCTCGACTATGACAGACTAAAAAGAGGGACGTGACCATACTGCCGATTGGATGCGAATTATGGTTTCTCCTGTGAAGATATACGTCCGTTCAACATGATGAGTCCGCAAATAACTTGGGTTCTTCATCCTTTTGACCTTGTGACAGTGTACATCAGCTACTAGTTTCTTCAATGGGTTTGTGTCGTGGTTAAGATGAACCTACGGTGACAGTAGGATATACTGTATGTACTGGTGAGCACATGGAGAACGGCAAAATTCGCTACCTTGCCAACATCGCCTTTGCAATATAGGTCATAGGCAGCCGTGCGCTCGTCCCATCGAGCAGGTCATATACCTTTCTCATGACGGTGAAACCAGCTAGTTGATACTTACGCTGAACTCTCAGCTTAATGAACGTATGTGGCGTTCATAGTTGATGGTGCGGTTTAGCTACTGATACTAATATCCAGCTTCTAATAGACATGTTCGCAACGTTATCCCGCGACTGCGATATAAGACGAGGGCGCAGGGCTGAAATCCATAATGAACTCTCAGCTTAATGGACGTACGTGGCGTCGATAGCTGATGGTCCGCTTTGACTACTGGCACTAACACTCAACCTCTCGCAGTCAGGTGGTTTACAACGTTAGTCCGCGACGGGGATATAAGGCAAACATGGGCAGGGTTCTCTCCCAAGACTACAAGGCCTTTCCGACCAAGTCTTAGCAGCTACCATGCGCACATCGACCCTGTTAGCTTTTGTCGTGTTTGTGGCGGCTTCATGTGCCAATGCAGCCGCCGTTAAGCGGCAGATAATCCCCACGCCGACGCTGACAACTTTGCACGCCGTAGGGGCGGACGAGATGGATCTGGGTGTACGTCCTCCGATGCTGTGCTTAAACTCTCTTTGCTCAGTCAATACGTGCTGTCTTCTTCCCCTAGGCGCTGCACGTAGCTAGCGATGGCACCGTCACCGTCGGCGCCACCAGCAACGCGACGATTTTCGGCCTCATCGTGAATGAGCTCTTCGCCCTGCCGAACCTGACCGTAATCCCCCCGCCCATCCCGCCCATCCCGCCCATCCCACCCATCCCCCACGCGTTCCTCCAGTTCCCGGTCACGACCGACACTACGTGCGGCCTGACCGGACCTCTCGTCTTCTTGGCCTCGTCCTCCGACACTTGTGCCAAATCGGTCTTCAATTTTGCAGGAAACAAACTGAAGGTGAACGACACCGCTGGATCGTTCCAGTACTGTCCTGAGGGACCCGACCAGGTACGTTATGTAGTATGCATTGATGGCGATTCTCGTTCAAGCCCTCGTTCCACACAGGTGATCTTCAGTGAGGTGCCTGAGTTGCCCATCGGCTGCACTGATGTCCAGATCATGAAGCCTGCGATGGTGACGCCGCTTGCTTGAGTACAGTGACAATATATCGGAGCTGCTTGTATGTCTAATGCTGTCAGTAAATCGATCACAGCAGAGCCAACCAATGTATCGTGTTCAAACGGGCTCTCTCATTAGCGCAGTGTGACGGTGAGCACTTATTATGGTAAGAGTGGACAGTTTCACCGAAGTTTGCGGCACCCATAAACCGCGTAGTCTAACTCTTGAGCTCGAGGTGTGCGCATAGGCTCAGGCTATCTCTCGATGTAGCCATGGTGCGGAGATGGGGAATAGTCTAGGTAGTCCTCTTGCTTGATGGGACCGAGCGGCAGTTGAACCGCCAAAGCATCGGCGGACCCCGAAAACTCAGTCTTCTCTCTACCAACCCGAGGACCCTCTGCCACCCCTCTTGTTTAGTCCTACGACGCAACGCCCAGAGAGCATCTTTTCACTCCTTACATATCGACGCATCGATCGCACAAGGAATAGTCTTACGCTCTCGGTACATAACTTACCTTTTTGACGTCTCCGACAATTCTAGAATCCTTCTGCCACGTCGATCCCAGTTCAACAGCAGACTCGCAATGGAATCAGCACTTTCAGTGGCGTTGTTATGATGCCTTCTGACTATGACAGACCCACACATGTGACGTGGACATACTGGAGAATGGATGTGATGGATAACTTCTCCTGCAAAGAGATCTGTCTGTTTCTGGTACGGTTGATGGTGCAGGTTAGCTACTGACACTAACATCCAGCCTCTGATAGATACGTTGACAACGTTATCCCGCGACAGCGATATAAAGCGGGATCGCACATATGAAGCTCATGATGAACTCTAGCTCAGTGGACGTACGTGGCGTCGATATCTGATGGTGCAGCTCAACTACTGGCACTAACACACAGCATCTGGCAGCCAGGCTGTTCACAATGTTATCCCGCAATGGAGATATAAGGCAAGCCTGGGTAAGGTTCTCTCCCAGGACTACAAGGCCCATCCGACCAAGTCTTAGCAACTACAATGCGCACATCGACCCGATTGTCCCTTGTCGTGTTTGCGGCAGTCTCATGTGCCAATGCAACCTCCGTCAAGCGGCATATATTCCCCACTGCCACAACTTTACACGCAATTTTAGAAGATTTCGATATAGGTGTACGTCCTCCGACCCTTCACTCAGAATTTCCGTTCATTTAATGCGCTATTTCTCCACTAGCCTCTGCATGTCGCCAACAATGGCACCGTCACTTTCGGCGTTACCGGCAACGCGAACATCTTCGACCTCATCGTGGACGAGCTCTTCGCCCTGCCGAACCTGACCGTGTTCCTCCCGCCTCTCCCTCCCATCCGCCACGCGTTCCTCCAGTTCGGGGGCACCGCCCCCCTATGTGACCCGACCGGCGATCTCGTCCTCTTGACCTCCTCTCCCAACACTTGCGCCGTGTCAAGGGGCTTCTCGTTCGTGAACGACACCCTTCGGGCGAGTGTCCCTGGCTCGTTCCAGGTCTGCCCGGGCGACAAGGTGTGTCGTGCGTACGCATTGACGGACGTCGTCGTCGTCTAACCGAGCGTCGCAGGTGGTCTATACCAAGGCGTCCGCGTCTGCATCGGACCCTAGCTGTACTAATGTCAAGCTCGTGAAGCCTGCGGTGGTGACGCCGTTCGCTTGAGTACAACCCTAGTTCACGTCGGAACTGATTCCATGTTTACTCGGCACCTGCTGCCAGTGTACTGATCACAGCAATGAATTGCGCTCGGAATGGGTATCGCATCAGTGCAGCGTCTCGATAGGCACTTGTTACGGTCACAGTAGGCCGTACATTCTGAAGCTTACTGCAATCAGAGACCGTGTAGACTTAACATCAAGCTCGAGGTGCGTCCATAGGCTCAACGTCCAGCGCCGTCCAACCTGACAATGATGAAGATCAGGATTTGAAGCACAGCTAAGTATGCAGACCTCGTAACCCTTGTCAGCTGTCCGTGGCGTTGACGGAATACGAATTCGTGCCGACTTGCTTACGGCCTATGTTACGACATATCATTGTTCAGTGTATGTGCTTTGCGCATATATAAGAGTTCCTGGATCGGCGGGCCTGCAGTCTGTCAGACATCCGGAAACCAATCTAAAATGCTGCCATCGATCCTCGTTTCCCTTATCACCCTATTGGGCGTCTTGGCCGCATCTGCAACCGTCGTTGAGCGGCAGGGAGTCATAACCCAGCCCACGACCCTGCACGCGCTCACAGTCGGTGGCACAGACCTCGGGGTGAGCCTTCCCGCTATCCTGCATCTACCATCATAATCCTATCCCCACCATACACTCTGACCTACCACGACATTGACAGGCCCTCTTCGCTGGCGGCAGCGTTGTGACCGTCAGCACCACCGCCCCCGGCAACCTCTTCGCCCTTGACCCACTCACCGATACGCTCAACCTGCAGACCCTCTCCGACATCTTTCCGCCGCCGCACGCGTTCCTCGAGTTCCCCACCGCCACGACGGGGTGCGAGGCGACGGCTCCGCTGGTCTTCACACTGGCCACGAACGATACATGCGCGGTGTCTACTGGGTGGAGCTTTGAGGCGTTGCTGTTGAAGGCGCCAGTTCCGGGGACGTTCGAGGTGTGCAGTGGCGAGGTGAGTATATGGGTGATGAGCGGCGTTTGCGACGCTGATGGTGTTCCAGGTCTTTTTCGTCGCTGCTCCCACGCCTACTGTCTCGACTAATTGCACCCAGGTCGAGATCGTGAAAGGGCCGACGACCACTCCGTCGTAGTGAGGGTATACTCTTGGTATACTCACGCAGATATCTGTATACGTAACTTGAACAAATGAGACCGACCCGACAAGTTGTATCGATTGATTGGCATGAACGTCGCTCTGTGTTCTCCTCCTTCAAAAGACGAGTCACGAAACGCGAAACACGTCTCGCGATCGGCGACGCGAGCACGTGACCTGTCGAATTCGATTGGCTGTTCGCGTCCGGCGCGAAACGAGTCTGAGACTCGAGACGATAGATCCCTCTACTGTACTCGCCGATAACAATCATTGTAGTCGTCAAACGAGGCCGGTAAGCCTTCTGCGTAATCTCAGACCTACGTCTGCAGCCGTGTGTAATTATGCCTGCGTCACGACCTGATTACTCGGTGCCTAGCGTCCCGAATGACAGCATCGACTCGGAGATCCTCTTGAGTCACTTTTGCTGCGATGCGAAGTCGAGTCATTAGCGTCGCGCGATCCCATCGCAGATGGCGTCGTCTCGTCGACGAGAGGCCTTCCGGTTTGTTGCGATCACAGCACGTATGCAAGATGCAAAATCCTATCGTCGACGAAGATCCGTGAAAACGCACCTCGTCCTGGAGACGATACGGATTGCATGCTTGGCTCGGACGTGCTGTTTTGCTATTGGAGTAAGCAGGGACAGGTGTGAGAACCCGGTAAAGGAGACCTTGTGCACCGCCTGGAGAGCATGGAACTGAAGCACAAAGGTCAGGATTTGATCACTGATAACGTTCGGGACACTGTACTGACCATTATTTTTGTATGCAGTGAAGCGGCGGTGTGCGGTACGCAAAGAACAAAGCTGTCGTGTGTAAGTACCCTCCTGGTTCTTCTGTCAACGTCCTTCGATTCTAGGGGCCCGACGAACCTTAAACGTTATCCGACAAAGCGCAGAACCGCCTCTCGCGCTTTGTTTTATCAGACTCCGGATCCACACCGTCGATCGGTACCTGTGGAAAACATACGCTCGGCAACATCTGCATGTCGTAAACGAAAGGGCCTTTTCAGTGTCTGTCCGCACATGCCCTCGCAATCGCCGCCCGAACTTGCCCCTGCGACTGCATCGCGGCATGGGTATGAGAAAGCTCTGGCGTTGAGCAAACGGCAGGATATCCGAGCTCCCCGGTGTCGGGAGTTATCAGCGGCAGATGCAGATGCTGCGATAAAAAGAATGGGCATCAGGCGACCTGCCGCAGCGGGCTGCTGTTGCTCGATTTGTGCTAGTTGAGCAGGCCGCGATGTGGGAGGGCTCGGAGATGAGGCCAGTGGGAGGATTCGGCTCGCGGGCGAGTTGTTCGGCATGCGATATGTTGTAAGATGTCGACTGACGCGTGGGCGCGGGGCGACCCATCCGTCAACAGCTCATAACATGTGCGCCGCTTTGCAGAGCTTGAGAGAGGCGCACACTGCCATGTGTGTGGCGGAGTGTGTTTACGGAAGGCCCTTTGGGATGCAGGTTGCGCTGCAGCGCTGGCGGTGTGGGGAAGCCATTGGTGAGGAACAGATAGAGGCGTGCATGGGGTCTCTTTTGGCTTTTGGGATATCCGGGTCCGCTATACCCCGCGAGCGCATCTCTCGCTCCGAACTGTTGTCTTGCTGACAAGAAGTGCGGAAGAGGCGTCGTGCACTTCGCGCATTGACGGCGGGGAGCCGAAGATCCTACTTCCAACATAGACATTCTGTGTTGCAAAATGAAAATGAAAGGGATCGAGGGGCGCATGATTGAGGACAATGAACTGACCTGACCGGGTTCCGACGCCATGTCGGCAGACGCTGCGTGCATGGAGCAGAAGAGCAGCCGCTGCACCACAGGAGGATAGGTAATTTGCTGCGTGTCCCATCGCCTTCGATGTACAAAATCAAACGGTGCCAAACTCCGTGGAGTGCAGGAGGTGGAGTGCAGGAGGTGGAGAGGGGCTGCCCCAAGGCTGCCCTCTGCGCGAGCTCAGTGGCGGGCACCGTGTGCAGCGGAAAAACATACAGTGTCACTTGTCAAAACCCGACCCCTCTCCCGGGGCTTGTTGAGTGCGATTTCGCCGGCGCTGTCTGCAGATTTAGCGGAAAACGCGATATTCTCTCCGTAAATACCCTTTTTCAAAAGTCAC
>SWBT01000111.1:0-86931 GCA_005298045.1 Pleurotus ostreatoroseus | reverse complement strand
TCGGCACAACCGTCTTCGTTAGCGGTAGATGTTTTCCGTAAGGCATTGAGCAACGTCTTTAATGGGTAGCGTAGATTGTTCATGGTACGCGTCGGCAGCCTCGTCATGAATATCAATCGCGCATCCTGGCACGCCGCGACCGTCTCTTAAGTAACAATGGGTTCCGGGTTTGTAATTTGAACCTTCAGCGTCGAGGAGCTGCTGGATCAAGTCTACAATCATACCATTCTGTCCTCTTAGAAAGTGATGGACAATTTACTAGTGGATTACGACAGTCTCAAGCCATTCAGATGAAAGGTTGCACTGAAAGACATAGATACGGATATGGGTAAAATTCGCAAAGATAGTAGTGGCATGTCACATGTCACATTGCTCATATTGCTAGATACGTTCTTAATGGTACGTTACAATCGGTCAGGCGGGGGACAAAGGCGTTTGTGAAAGCTAGGCTAGACAGACTCCCAAAACAGAAGTCATGTTCAGGAACTCAGCATTCTGAGGCTCCAGATGTCCATCAATGAGACCATCAACGAAGTTGGAAACAGGCAAGCCTTGGAGCTGGAGCTGAAGTTGGAGCTGGAGATAATCTTTGAAGGTACTGTATATGTTTTTGGAACGATTAGCCACTGCCAAGGGCAGTATAGCGGACGACGAAGGCATGTCGTTGAACCAATACCAGGCCAACATGCATACAATGATCAGGGCAGCACAGGTGGCCAGCACCCGCCACTGAGAGCGCCGTTTCCCGCCGAGCTGAGAGCCGGACAACGAGTCCTATTGGAGATGGAGATCATTAACCTCCGGGAATGTGCTATGAGTCCCGGTACTTGCCTGATGGACAACTCCGCGCCAGATGATAGTAGTTCCTTCGACACCTCCGTAAGATACAGTGATGACCCCGTTGGATGTGTGAGCCTGAATGCGATTAGAGATACAAGTCTACGAGATAAACATGAAGAAAAGCTCACTTGAACTGCATGAATGGGACCTGTATATCATTAGCGAACAGCATCCATTGCGAGTTCATGAGGTCTCACCTTTCTTACCAGGACGGGAGAGTTGCTTTACTGGCTCGCCGTCGAAAAGATCATATATGACGACTTGTCCGTCTTCGTTCCCAGCAATGATGAATCGAGCATCACAAGCGAAGACGGCTTGACAGATATAATGAGAGGGTCTGGATCGCTTGAGAGTCTTGACGAGATCAAGCTCTGGAAGTCGATACACATCAACGCCGTCGCAGAGGTTGGGGATCAGGACAAGCTTCTCGTCGGAGGAGACAGACAGATATCCTCTGCGAACAGAATTAGACTGCATAAGATGGTTAGAGACATTGTTAAATACATACACTCTCGTCTCTACTTGGCGGACACTCAGTGGCAGCCATGGGTTGACCTGGAAGCAGATGCTAGTGTCGTGACATGAGACGGAGGACAGCAATATGTAATAGTACAATACTCACATCTCATGTGATTCTAGGTACCCCACAAGAAGTTTTTCTCCGCCTGAGAGAAATGCCAGGCCGCGGGGGATGCATTCTCTGGATGCGCCTGGGGTTTCTTGTTTAATCACCGCTGTTCCACAAGTTTCATCAGATTCGTCAGATAACGAGACGTATATAGTACTCACTTATACCGTTGAAAACCCACAGGTGAACGGTTCTACCACCAGCAGAGGCAATGTGCTTATGCATATCGGTTGCCAAAGCCTCCACGGGGCCCGTATGAGCTGTGATAGTGTGAATGGGCCGAAAGCGAGCCTATAAGGAATGTCAGGAGACGTTGAAGATGCTTTTATATGAGCATACCGGAAATTCGCTATGTGTATCGTTTGCGATATGACGATAGATGGTGATACTCCCATCTGCGCTGCCAGTCAGGAATAAGTCATTGCCCATCCATTCTAAGGCCGTCACAGCGCCGCTGAGGAGGTTGTTAAAGTCCTGCAGCATGCGTGGTTGTCCGTTGTCCAGCTCCCACACAAGAACATGTCCATCGAGGCCTGGTAAATGAATGAGTTCACAAAAACAGAAACGCAAGATTATAACACACCACCGCTGATCATGCGCGTCCCGTCTGGAGAGAAACGAAGAGATACAACTTGTTTGGTATGGCCACGCAACAGATCTTCCTTCGAGTTCGAGAACGGGGATTGATCGAAGACGATGCCGTCGATGAAGTTGAGAAATTGCATGGTGCTGTATGTGATGAGTTGGAAGATATGCGAAGAGACACAGAATTTATACTGCCTGCGTCCTGCGATTTGATCTGCCAGATTTGTGCTGAATACCTAGAACGTTTCCCGACCTCCCTCTGCAAAAACAATGAGAGGCAGTAAGACAATAGCCAGAAAACTCTCCATACTTACGACTATCCCGCGATGTCCTTGTGACATCTGGACTGCCGCTCTTGAGGCTTAGCATGCACCACAAGATCATCTCGACCCGAGGAAGGCTGTCAAATGATTAGAACAATAGAAACGCCGCTTTTCTCCACAATTCACAGCATGCTTGAAGTGATATGACCGCAGGCTCAGTCAGCGCCATAGATGTGTTTTTAATGCGTAATAACTTGTATAGCATCCATACCTTGCACCAGTGTCCCACCCGTCGCACACACCCAAGACTTCATAGCAGCGCAATGAGTCCTCATCCCGAGCCCGAGCGCGATCTGAACAGTAATCAATACGCATTCAAGGCTCCTTCCCCTGTGAGTAAGGATGTGACTAGTAAGTCGTCTGATCACTTACCCAGCGCATCATAGGGGAAGCCTTACGACACCCCTCAAGCTAAAGATGCACCCTACGGTTTCGGCCTCACAGCGCAGTCACCGGTAGGAACGCCAGCCGAGAGCCAGCAAAGCTCGGGTCCTTCAAACCCCCGGTGCACAGCGGGCTACCATCTCTCCCGGATGCCCTGTTGCGAGACTTGCATTTTCAGCGGTCCGCCTAGTCAGGTCTGAATTGATGTAATTGCGGCGCATCACCACTGATGGTTATGTATTAGGACCAGATAATGCAGGATGTCACGGTTTTACCTGTGCATGCCGCAGATGCTCCTACCGCCGCACCCGAACAGGCTAGTAAGCCGGTATGTATCGTCAACTCAACATATAACGCGCTAAGACTGTCTTGTTTAGACATTAAGGGTCGAAGTGGAGGGTGCAAAGCTGACGCTTACCTTTGGGTGGTAGGTGAAAGCGACCCTACGACGGTGCGCTTTGGGAGGAAGCGGCTTTGATCTGACGCGCAATGCGTTTCAGAAAGAATAGGGATCTTGTTCTGTGTAAAGCGACTCGAGTCTCAATCAAGTAGTCTGAGGTCATGCATTTTGCCGTGGTGGAGTGGTGGGATCAATATTGAATATTCGAATGTTTGAGCGCTGCCCGGCATGCGTTGCTTGAGCGCTAATCAACCCGAGGCGTAGCACGCCACATGATGGCTCACTGCCTCTGAACGCGTTGGTCCATGTTTCATCACGAATGAAGGCACTGAAGAGAGCGGCGATTGCTTTGCGCTAGGCGGCGTTCATGCATATCCACTCCATTGTTGCTCATGCTGCCCGGATTATGCCGCGATGGACAACAGAACAACCCGATGTTGATCGCAGTCTGAATCCCTCCCATACTGGTAAGCTCCCGGAGTCTTCAAGAATTCATTCACAATCTACTCATAGATATTCATAAGCCCAGACATACGAATAATGTTCTTATGAGTCTGGCAAGGGTTGAGAGAACAACTACGAAGAGGTTAGCCCGAAAGACGCGATTGTCTTCTAGTAAAGATGATGAATGACAGAGCGGCCGGTTTGGATCAATGATATTGCAGGAAATGAACTAACGGAGCTGTACATAATGCGTCTAGAGGCATAATGTCGCCACCACTGGTCATCTACCGCAAAGCCAAGCCCTTCATTGCTCCAGCTGACCTTTCTTAGCGTCCTCTTCACGCCCAAGACACAATTCCCCATGCCGAAACAAGCATGACAGGAGGAAAGGCGATTGTTCTGTCTTTTGAATACGTCCAGTATACAATTAGAACTCATGACGAATTTCATCGGTATCCAGGTGTACCGCTGCAATCCTGTGGGAGCGAATGGAGAAGTCAAGCCCGTTCAGATACCGTCTTCGAGGCCGCACTTCGCAAGCCACTACCCTATTGTGTGGAGGTGTACAATTAAGTCCTCTCAACGAGGTAGATGGTTTAAAATCTGGTCGCTGAATCGTAAGCTTGCCATACGCTCATCTGCTTCTACATAGCATCAACAGGGCTGGTCCCTCACGGTCACTTTTTGAACACAACGCTCCTTATACTTCTTGCTATGCCGAGGAAGATCGTGCTGCGCGCAGCTCCTGGCCAGGTTCTCTTGCTAGCTAATTTACCTCTGGATATAATCGTCCTGGTATGTTAGAGGCCCCTTTGCGTAGCATAGAAAACTGCTGATCGTTAGCCACTGGCAGATACTACCACTACTCTCTCCCATCGATGTTCTCTACTTCTCGTGGACCTGCAAAGCTGCATATACGGCTCTGCAGAGCAAGGAATTGCGCTTTGTTTGGAGGCGAGCGAGGGATAACTTCGAGCACGGATACGTACCATATCCTCCGGACTGGTTGTCTGAGAGCACGTATGCTCGGCTGCTGTTCCACAGAAAATGCACGGTATGTCTTAAGCTGAGGCACACAATTATCAAACTCATCTTACTGCTCGTACAGTTTCCTGGATGCGAGAATATTGTGCATCGCATTCGGTGGGATTATATGCTGCGTTGCTGCGAATCATGCGAGTCGCGCTAGTGAGTTTCTTGCCGTATCGATGTCGCATACTTCACTCATCCTATTCTAGCTTTATGACAGAGTCGGAGATGGAGAACACTGTGCCTAGTATCAAATTCTTCCAAGTCCAGAAGACGGACTTATTCCCTCGTGTGCCTGAGGTTATGGCAATATCAGGCACGGGCCCATTGGCTCCTACTGAGTCAGTACCTCCGATATGAATGGAGAGTTTTGTGGCTCAATTTGTGCAGATACAAATATCTTCGTGCAGAAGTCGAACGTGTCAGCAAAGCCCTTCGCGAGCTGCGAGGGAAGACTATGCGTCTATACGACTACATCGAGGCCCGCTGTAACCAAGCTTCAGATCGATTGGATGTAGGTTCCATATTTTTTCGGTGTCCAGAGGCCGTACTCAAGCATACGATCAAAGACGGCAAACAAGCATGCTGATTTTGCGCTGATTCGCGAATTCCACGTCAAATACCGCAACTGGAAGATCAGGGAAGATCGAAGCGCTGAGTACGCGTATGATATGCAGTTGCAGAGTACCTCTGACCTTGATTCCCCAGGATTACCTCCCGGTTAGCCGCCATTGGATGGGATAACGAGATCTCATTCATGGACTACTTTACAAGACGGGCCTTCTTCAATCACCCTCTCGTCCGCCCTTCTTCTAACCCTAGGCCAATCACCCCGCGGAGTAAGGCCTTCATTGATCATGATCTACCCTCTTTCTGACGATACACAGTATGGCGAGCTCTGCAACCACGCTTGGTGGCACTACTAAAGGATATCAAAGTCTGCCGCATACATGGCACTGCTTGTAAAAGGCTGTTCAGAGAATCACGTATACCACGCCCACTCGAACGACGCACAATCGATTGTGCTTACAAACCGTGCCGGAGACCAACTATACGGTACCCTAGCCTTTACGCTTGACTAGATGCACGAGGTTGACAGACTCTCGTATGTACCTACACTGACATTGTATAAATATGTGTGTGTGTGTATTACGTAGCGATAAATCTTCTATGGTCAGTGAGTCACAAGTATGGCCGTGAGCGAAGAATCAGGATGGAACAGCTAGATAGGGATTGTGCAACATAGGGGAGGCTGTTTGTGCTGCCCTGTTCAATTCCAGGCAGCAGACTTACTTACCGTCGAGACATCGCCGTTGTTTACTACAAAGGATGCACGACTCGCTAGAAAGCTGGTAACATAGATGAAGATAAGACTGCGATCTCGGGCAAAACCAAAGGATGAATGAGCGGCGGACGACGCTCAGCGATGTTGCAAATAAGGGCGGACTCCTGCGCATTCCACCCTTCCGCACACGCGCTGCTATCCTTGAAACTATCATTGTGCGTATTATCCGCAGGGATAAGGTGTCTATGCCCGAACCTGTCAAGAGTGCTAGTGAACATCAGCGTGGCGCATATTGACAAGATCAACACCTGTACTATTGGAATGCTGTAGCACTTACTCAGGCTAGTACGTGGGCATAGTATTATTATATCCGAGTCTGCGTTTATACCCCGCCGATCTTATTCGGCTGTCGTGGTCAGTGAGAACGCTGAAGAGAGATCACGTTTGCGAAAACTCTCAGACGATAGCCACTCGATAGAAGACGACCTGGTACGAAAGAAGCGGCAGAGTACGAGAAAAGCGGCAGAGTACGGAGGAAGCGGCAGAGGTGATTCCACAGAAAGTGTTGCCATGAATGAACGAGTTGAGCGCTGAGCGCGCTGAGCACTCGTGATCAGCTCGGATATCAGACTAGCCGCAGAACGCATCATCTGAGCGGAAAGCAAAAGCATGACTGTCGACTTGCAACTGTGCTACATTTCTGAGTTGCATTCGCAATCGAAGTGATTGAACATCTATGAGATGGTCTCGATGTCCGATCTATGGCCAGTGAAGCTAGTGAAGTCTTGTTGGCGCGGATTTCTCGAGCTGCGCGGTAGCCTCGCAAACACCGGGCACCGGACACGTCCACAAAGAGCGCGTCCTAAACACATTAATATACAGGCTCGACTCTAGCTGCCATTGCCCACGCTAGGGAAAGACTGCGTGATGAAACAAGTCACCATATCTCAGAGTGGTGCATGCCAGACCAAGAGCGCGGGCGTTGGACACGTGGTTTATTGGTAATGTATCTGAGCGTTGAAGTGATCGATCCGAGGTCGACGCGGTGACTTGTGAGTTGCAAGAGTTGCAGCCGTTTGTTGGTGGGTGTTGCATACCGGCTGCGGAGGGACGTGAGGCTGTTAGGTGATTATGTGCAGCGTTGGCGAGGTGCTGACTGTCGAATGCGCCTCAGCGCGCTTCATCATCTAGCGGCACCTAGATATCAAGAGATGGTTTATGTTCGACAGGGAAGAACAGAAGTACTAACCTTTTATAAGCGGTACCAGGGCCCTCAAGCCTCGGTCCTTATTACCGACACGGTCGCCATCTTTGTAATGACCTGACCCGGAATGCCACACTGGCGACATATGCGCTGTCCCTGGGCATTCGTACCTGGAAGGCCTCCGCCACCGATGCTCATGGTCCTAATTGTATCTGATGGCGGCACTGCAGAGTTGTTCGATAGAAGTACACAAGAATGCATTGCCAGCCTTCCTGCACGTACCGCACGCGAGCCTCTAGCACACCACATTCAATGAGATACTGTGTTGCGCAAGGCTCAACTATCTTGATAACAGCGTAAGCGGCGCCCGGGAGAGGCTACGGCTGTTGAAAGCTTCTTGTAACTTGAGAGGAGACGCAGAGTTTGTGTTTGAATCATGAGCGGCGATACTTGAAGATATATGTAGCTTGTGATCCTAGATAGATATGATGTTTTACTTACTGAGATGAACTGCACAACTTCAATTGGACACACCTCCCGATAAGGATCACGTCCATGTTCGCAGAAGTCCTGGCGGGTGGCGAGAGAGTTGGCATGCAGAGCACAAGTGCGAGCTGAGTCATCTTGGCGCCGATCGGGATTGATCCGCGGGCGCTCGTTTTCTTTCCCATACTCACTTGCTGTGCGATGGCAGGCAGAGCTCCAGATAAGATAGGTTGTGTTCACAGTTCACTACCACCGCACCCACACCCGCATGCATGCATACACGAACCGGATCGACCGGCGCCATCCCACGCGACCCAATGCGACCGATCGCGACATCGCCACAGATACTGCGCTGTACACACAGCTCTGGACAGTCGTGCTTCGCAACTCCTCGCCACGTCGCGTGCAAGTTTCTCGACACGCTCGAGGGCGTGCTCCGCTTGCCTAAGACGTCTCTCGTCGTCCGCAAGCCGCTGCTGGACGTCTTGGCGGGCGCGGCGTGGATGGGCGGTGAGGGCTCAGGGCGAGGGAGGTGAGTGCGGTTGTACTGTGTGGGTTCTGTGGTGTCGAATGCGAGACTGAATCAACGTCCTTTTTTCTTTGGTAATTTGTTGCATGCACAGGCGAGAAGCGCGAGTGCGAGGGGCATCTCCTCGGGCACGGGATTGGACTGAGGCATGGACTGACGGCTCTCGTGCCGACCATCTTCACTAACCTCATTATTTCTTTTTCTTCTCCTAGGGCATCCCGCTCGACACCGACACAGAGGACACAATTCTCCGCCCGCCGGTGCGCGCCGCGCCGATGGTCGTATCGGGCGTGTACGGCCTCTAGGACGCGCCGCTGAGCCCGGGGGTTCCGGGGAAGGGGCAGGGGCTGATGCCGAATGGGCAGCAGATACTAGTGCATCGCTTTATCTCCTTTCGTGGTTGTGAGCCATGTTGATTTTTTGCTTTCTTTTCTATCTATCTTTTCGTTGACGGCGGTGGTGCCGTCGCGTGCAGACTATGCGCCACGTCCCGCAATCACGATAGGCACACGTCCATTGTCACTGCATCCGGTATTACCGCTAGCGTATGCGCACGTATCGTCGTCTCCACATCCAATCACGCACGACGGGCGAAGACCGGCACAGAGGCAGTCGCGCAGTCCGAGGCGCTGTTAGGAGCGGGCTGGAGGTCGACAAGGCGTGGTGGTGGGAGAAGTGGAAGGACGACGTGCAGAAAGGTTGAGACAGAGCAGCGCAGCCGGAAGCGTAGGAAGATCATCAAGGATGAGGATCCCGAGTTCCAGAATACGACGTCTGCTGCTGATAAGGAACGGCCTATGGCGGCGGACGAATTAGAAGACAATGACAGCGAAGTGCTGGTAGAATCTCGAATTCTTATCAAGGTGTATTGTTCTCGTGGGTGAGGCGTTGTCTGCGCAATACTCATCATCTGTTCTTTAGCTTGATATCATTCTTGGTTCTGCCGGACAGGTGGTCCGGAGGTCCTGCCACAGAACGTTTCGTTGAGGTATATGTTAAATATATATCAAAGAGCTGTGTTTAAGCTGCGACTTCCAGTAAGAACCACGATGTCCTTTCTGTGTTATTTGCTAACTGGCAAACTACAGGACGAGTATCGGTCATTCTTTTAGGAATCAGGTGCAGATCTACCGGGACTCGGGGGCTCCACCCCCCAGGACACCCGTCTAGCGGCAGTGCAGTGCAAGACGACGATCTGCGCACGTCGATGCTGTCGGCGCTCACGACGGGCGCCCGTTCGATGGATCAAGACAAGGTATTCACTCCGACACTCGACTATATCGGCGACAGCGCACTGGAGAAGAACGAAAGAGAGCGAAAAGGAACTCAACGGCTGGCGGCGCAAGATCAACCGCGACCAGTGGGGCATCACCTTCTCGACCGAGAGCCCCGAAGACGTATCGCACCCGTGTCGGTTAGCGCGCGTGTTCCGTTGTCTGTGCAAAGGGAGTTTATGGACGGACAACATTCCAATACGATCGACGACGTATGCCATTATTCGAATTGCGATTGTTTCGAAAACATCGCTATAGGTCGCCGGAAAGGTCCTCTCGGCAATAAGTCGCAATATGGTACCTGCGGTAAGTCTCCCTCAGCAACCTTTTGGCCGTTGTACATGCCTGTCGGTCAATTCTGACCTACACCTCTTAGGTCGTGCCCTGTGCAATATAATGCCGACCTGGAATATCAGCTGAACCTCCGGCGAGAGGAGGAGCAGGCGAAAGCCACTGTGTCAAGAAAACGACCTCACCATGGTGCGCCGTCGTCCGTCGTCTAAGACGGCTATCATTGAGCCGGACACTCTAGCCAAAGTCGGAGGTATGGGAAGCACCACCAAAATTGGAAACCTCAATCTCAAAGTCGCCTCTGTCTGAAGCCACTAGAGCTGCATCATCTGTAGTCTCAAGTACTTCTGAAGCGCCTCTTGCCCAAACCGTCAAGATGAATGGCGGAACTCACTCTTTGCAATCAGCCCCTGCCACAACATCCCACGAAGATAAGACCCCTGGTGGTCCCGGCTGAGCCTAGGGGATCGATACGCCCGCTGTATCTGTGTCGTCAGTGATGACCATATCCAGAGTAAGTCCATCGTTCACGAAGTTCTGGCGAGTAGCTCGTTCATCATACACTATTGTAGATTGGTTGCGCGACGTCATGAAACATATGCAAACGAAACGCTCGGATGATAAGCGATAAATAATCAGCTCCGCGTCGACGTCCTCACGCGGCACCGGCGCCTCCGGGCGAGGTCGATTGGACGGTTGACATCGCGAGTCCGGGCGGGAGCGTGCTGATGGGCGTCGACCCACGTCGAGGCTGAGCCGCTGCTGAGAAAAATCTTATCTCGCCGCCGGGAAGCTTCAATTCTGCCTTGACGAGCTCCTACTCTCCTACCGCCAACTATTGATGCTTGTCATTCCGACCAGCTTTACTTCAGTTTCCAAGCCTCCGTTCCGTGAAGAGCCTGTAGATCTGATTGACGATTTGTCTGTTGAGAGCTACAACATGTCTGATTGGGACCTATCGTTTTTAGTGTATCTAGTACAGCGTACCTATGCTAAATTATATCCATATATAAGCTGGTGAAGAATGCCGTTTGTACTCTTCGGTCATGTCAGCTGTAAGTCTATGGTCTTCATCATTTGAACCATTCGTTTCAGAGTTCCGCACAAAGTATTACAATACTTCTAAACGATTTCAACCTCTTTACTTTATCGAAGAATTCTACTTGTTGACCGCAATCTATTTGGCCCGGATTTCTATGTATTACCTATAAATTCCGACTTCGCGGCCAATTTTTCTACGCTCACATAGCCTGTAGTTTGCAATCCTCATGCTTTTTTACATTCTCGCTCGAGCGGGCGAAGAATTCCCCTGCAGTTCCTCGACCCCTTCTCAAGCGGGTGGGGAAATGTAGGCGCCCGTAACCAACTACCCCCCGTCAACTTACTAATACACACTGCTGGTTTTGGTACGATGCAACATTTTTGGACCATCTGGAATTTTTTCTTAGGCTCCCGATGTATGTAGTTCGAGTCTGTTCGACGTTCTGATACTTTTTTATCTCCCACTATCACTTGTCAAAGAATTCGCCATGTGTTTTAGTCCTTGGAACCCTGCCATGCGCGCTCACAGTAGTTACGCTGCGCAGTAGGTTTACAGTAACATGTGACACTACTGTGACACTGTCACAGTACATCCGCCCGCTGTGCCCAATCGATATCTGCTCTACCACCTGCGCTCGTCCTGCCGACGACATCTACAACATCCTCGTGTACACTGAGGCAAGCCTAGGTGCAACTAAGGCCAACCTTCAACTCACGATTCAGCTCAGCCATGCACTGCGCTTCGACCCCTGACGCTCGCTCGCTCACTCACTGCTGGATGGCCCCGCGTGCCGTCGGGTACAGCTGTCTATCAAACAAGGTGCGCAGAGAGGCTAGGGATACTTTATGCGAGGCTTCACCTGTCTTCAGCACGATCACAATCCGGGTTGACCGCTGAAGTCGAAGGTGGGCACGCAGAAGTTGGTCGCACGGCGCAAGCAGCGCGGAGTTTGACTAGCATTCAATAAACAGAGCCCGTAGATATCGCAGGTGGTACAGTAAGGTGAGCGGAATCGATCCTTGTTGTTTGCGGAGGCAGTCACCTCCTCGGTTGAGGTGTCTCCACAAGCGAAGGTGCGCCGTGAATATTCGCCAGCATCCATATGAATGACGTCGTTTGCTCAGGATACATAAATATAGTGAAGCATCAGGTGAACCGCCCACCTCTGCTTGACGGCTGTCGAACGGATCAACACATACAGGCTGTGAGCATCGTCAGTGGGTTTTTCTCGACGCTGCACGGATAGTGCATGTCCGATTGTGAAGATTTGCTTCTGTTGAGAAGCAGTAGTCACGCCATAGGTACGATCTCCTACCGTCGTGCTCGTTTCCACACTTGACCACTGATTCAGGCATACTCGCTGCCAAGCTCGAAACTTAATCTGCATGTCCTGTCCCTGTACCTGCATACACACGTATGCGCACAACTCATCGCCGATAACCCACCATCACCTTGCATCCATGTGCCACCATTCTCGCAGATCGTCATCCGACCGCAAGGAACGCGATCTGGTCTGTTTTCGTACAAGAGCAAACCACCGAGACTCGCCGTTGCATAGGTCTCGTTGAACCGGGATCGCGTACACAAGTATATTGTGTGTTCATAGTGTGCATGAGTATCGTCATCTTGCTCTCTCCGTCCCCAACCACCATGCGACTGCACCTCTGCCCGTTCTCAAGCCTCGCTTCGCGCGCGTAACAAACGCAGTATATGTACCCGCTGCTGTATGTCCTCTGACATGTGTAGGCCAAGCGCGCGTTCAAACATATGCATCATTTCTGGTGCGCGCAGCCACCTACTCCATCACCGCCGTTACTTCGTCAACCCCAGCATAGACTAAGCCCAAGTCCAAACGCAAGCACAGAGCCATCCGCATTGCCTCAGCCCGCTTACCTTGCCCCTTGCGCTTTGTGCAACTTCCTTTGTACGGACACCGGCCGATAGCGTCTTTGTTCATTTCAACGCCCACACCTGCATTTGCCGCCATCCCTGTCAGCAACCAGCTCCGCAGTCAACCCGGCTCGTACCAATTCTCTCCAGACATGAATACAAGTATCTTGTATTTTCACTGGGTAAAGAGTTCCTCCACAGTTGTACGATCTCTTGTACTGTGTACTCGTGATTCTAGCACACATCAATTGTATGATCTATACTATTGTTTTGTGGCCCTTAGTCGTAGCTTTATGTTATGATACTTCTCTATGTTTTGATTACACTTGTCGAAGAGGTCGCGTGGTGTGAATTACCCTTGTCGATTGCAATGTCGCCCACACAAGCCAAACACAAGCTGCGGGTTTACGTCTCGGTTAATTGTACAAACCCTAACCCTGTGCCTGTGCGGCGGGCTAGCTTCTGATAAAGGAACGATAGTCTTCCGTATTCGAGGCTACGGGAAGAGCCTAAGCTCGTCTGGAATTCGTCAGTAACTTCGATCATCAACGCTGAGTCTTTTCTCAGCCAAAGCCCTGAATGGCTCAAGTTGGGGGCACGTCTGCATAACATTGATCCCGTCTGCTGCATGCTAGGCTGCGCGCGGCTCATGTACATGTAGCGGGGCATCAAAGTGTGTCCTGAAAGATCTACGGTGTATATACTTCCCCAGAACATCCCACTTCTCGTCATATAAGTTAGCTTTCGCAAAGTGAGCTACGGAGACGAGTCTAGGGAGTGATATACGCGCCGCTAAAGTATCGCCTTCAGAGCAGGAAGCCAAGTAAAGATAAACGAGACGTGCTCACGAAGGCACTTAGTATTTAATACCGACACAGCAGAGCTCCAGACACGATTTAAAGAATTAGTTGCCGCATTACTGAACAAGAACTACACATAAGGAAGCGGTACGTAGATTAGTCCCGCCTAGTGCTCGGAAGGCGAACCACCCCGCACTTGACACGATCAGCATGGAGATCTTCCACCTTCGAAAAGAGGGCCATCTGCTTGATTTCTCTAGCTCGCTTGTATTCAGCGCTATCAAATTTTTGAGCCTCTTCCTGTTTATCGTGGCGCAGTTCCTTGAGCGTTTGAAAACCATGCTCCACCATCCTGTAGATGCCGCCAGAAGAGAATTGTGTCATGACCATGCGTGTTTCTCCCTCTTGAATTGGTGTGTTACCATGCCGGAAAATTGCAGAGGGTATTAAGATGGTGGAACCAGCAGGAAACACTATGATCAGCTTCAATTGATCCAATACGATGTGCCCGCCAAGCAGAGGGTTGAAGTCGCCTAGTGCAAAGATGGAGCACCAGCCTACTGCCCTGTTGCAGCTATCAACATGCGGAACGGTGCAGGCCCTTGGTCCAAAGTTCCAGGAAGCGGCAGCAAATACGCTGTTGGGGAACAAGGGTTGCAGGGAAGGGTCATTCTCGAGAACCTGATCGATTCCATCATAATATTCTTGATACATCTTGGGCGCAAGCATCGCCATGCACGCTGTAGAACAAGGCATACATTGACCACATGTGAGACACTGTCAAACAAGCAATGAAGATAACGTGTCGACGTACAGCTAGCAAAATGTGCGGCCCGTCGCATGTTGATATCGCTTGTCAATCGTGTCAATGGTTCTTCATTACACGGTTTCTGACCAAGTTTTCCTGGACGCTGGACACCTTTCAGCACCAATTGGCTTGCTGATCATGACGTTACAGGCTTACCGTGGAACCGGGGCCTAAGGATATACCTGCCGTGATCGAACGATAGGAGCCACGGCGATTGTTACTATCAAGCAAGAGTTCTTCGTTTGCTGTCTGCATTGCCTGTTTGCAACCAGCCTCCACGCTCGGCCAGTCGGAGCAATCTGCAGGCTTTCCTGCAAGATACGTGACAATATAGTCGTTCGCGTCAACGATGACCGTAGGTGTTCTGAAGGATGCAATCAGCTAGAAATAACGGAGAAATCATAGTTGACGTACAGGCCATCCCATTCTTGCAAATGATAACCCCGCGCCATATACTCCTCTAACGTCTTCATTCTATTGTCTGCCGGTGCACACCGGCCGGCGTATGCACCCGCGATCATCGGGGCATTTTGAATGTCGTAGTGGGAAGCTATGACTTCAGGCCGCCCTAACTTCTGGGAAGTCGAAACACTAACTCGATGTCCTGGGCCCATGGCCGTCGATCGTCGTGGCCGTCCACGACGGCGTTTCTGTGTTGTGCTTATAGTGGCGGCCACTTGATAGGGATTAGGGTTTGCGAGACGGGCTCTTCTTTTTTGCTTGCGCGAGACCTTCTGTTGCTCATGTGCGTCTTGTTTAGGGTCGACTGACTGTTTTCGAGCTGAAAGGCTTTGCTTGACTTCGCTTACGACTCATAACCGGTTGGTGCTCACCTGTATTAGCCTGAGGTGAGCCAGAATGAGATTTAGCGTTTGATCCGTTCGCTGGGTGCTGGTCACGATCATCGACAATGAACTGTCCCGGCTCAAGATCTCCAAGACCTTGCTGATAGCGGACGCGTTCTTGATCAAGAGCAGGTCCAAGAAGTTCCCGGACATCTTGATTCAGCCGTATGATCTCACCTGCTCGTTGATCAGGTAGTAACTGTTTCACACGGAAGCGGGTCTACAGAGGCGTACATAAGCATAGCGAAAGAGGATGAGCAGAAATAGACCCACCAAAGATATTTGATTGATTGTGTTGGACATCGCGAAGCAGACGAGGAGGCTGGTCGAGTGTTCGGTGAACGATAGGGTCGAGAAAATGAGTAAATCAGAGAGCTAAGCAAGAGAGTCCAAGAAATGATCGGCAGGTCCAATCGAACTGCTCTTATACAGTAGCCGAAAAGGCCAACCTCGAAGACCCGTATCGATGTAAACACAAACGATCGAGTGCCATCAAGGCTAGACAATAAAGGGGACATAACTTCAACGCCATTTAGAACATTCCCGACCAAGACAAGCCCGCGGCCATGTCGTTCCTCGACTTTGCAGTTGTTGTCGTTTCAAATTCCACTTCTCTCTTGAACTCCATCTCGAGACCTAACTGTGATCCTTGTATGAGACCATCCCCAGCTGTCGAATGCAAGGCGTATGCGCGAACGCGCATGCTTCTTGCCTGCCTAAAACCCGCCGAACGCGAGGATCAGCGCGACTTGGTTCGATCCTCTCTCGGAGGTCTCCTTCCGTGGCCACCGGATGCGAGGACGCGACCGCGACCGCGCCCGTTCCTCTCCCGTTGAGCCCATTGCAAGGGCATATGCGCGACCGCGCAATGCCTCTTGCGCATGCCTGCCTACAACCCGCCGAACGCGAGGTCCAGCGCGACTGCGTTCGATTCTCTCTCAGAGGTCTCCTTCCTTGGCCACCGGATGCGAGGACGCGACCGCGACCGCGCCCGTTCCTCTCCCGTTGAGCCCATTGCAAGGCCATATGCGCGACCGCGCAATGCCTCTTGCTCGTCATGCATGCCTGAGAACCGCCGAACGCGAGGTCCAGCGCGACTGCGTTCGATTCTCTCTCGGAGGTCTCACCGGATGCGAGGACGCAGCCGCGACCGCGCCGTTCCTCTCCCGTTGAACCCATTGCAAGGCCATATGCGCGACCGCGCAATGCCTCTTGCGCATGCCTGCCTACAACCCGCCGAACGCGAGGTCCAGCGCGACTGCGTTCGATCCTCTCTCGGAGGTCTCCTTCCGTGGCCACCGGATGCGAGGACGCGACCGCGACCGCGCCCGTTCCTCTCCCGTTGAGCCCATTGCAAGGCCATATGCGCGACCGCGCAATGCCTCTTGCTCGTCTTGCATGCCTGAGAACCGCCGAACGCGAGGTCCAGCGCGACTGCGTTCGATTCTCTCTCGGTCCCCTTCCGTGGCTACCGGATGCGAGGACGCGATCGCGACCGCGCCCGTCCCTCTCCCGTTGAGCCCATCGCAAAGGCATCGCACGCGGGATCGTAAACGAGACCGCGTTTAGGAATTCCTGGGTGAATTGTCGAATGCAGGGGCGTATGCGCGACCGCACACGCCTGCTGATCTCTTGCCTGCCTGCTGCTCTCTTGCCTGCCTAAAACCTGCCGAACGCGAGGTCCAGCGCGACTGCGTTCGATTCTCTCTCGGAGGTCTCCTTCCGTGGCCACCGGATGCGAGGACGCAGCCGCGACCGCGCCGTTCCTCTCCCGTTGAATCCATTGCAAGGCCATATGCGCGACCGCGCAATGCCTCTTGCGCATGCCTGCCTACAACCCGCCGAATGCGAGGTCCAGCGCGACTGCGTTCGATTCTCTCTCAGAGGTCTCCTTCCGTGGCCACCGGATGCGAGGACGCAGCCGCGACCGCGCCCGTTCCTCTCCCGTCGAGCCCATCGCAAATGCATATGCGCGACCGCGCAATGCCTCTTGCTCGTCTTGCATGCCTGAGAACCGCCGAACACGAGGTCCAGCGCGACTGCGTTCGATCCTCTCTCAGAGGTCTCCTTCCTTGGCCACTGAATGCGAGGACGGGTACGCGACTGCGCCCGCTCCTCTCTCGTTGAGTCCAGCCTCAAGGTTCCGAGCGCGGTATTGTGAACACGACCGCGTTTGAGGATTACTGGATGAGCCATCTCCTGTCGTCGAATACAAGGGCGTTTGCGCGATCGCGTATGCCTGTTGCTCGTTTTGTCTGCCTAGAAAACCGCCGAACGCGAGGACCAGCATACCCTTTCACGAGCACCTGCACGCGAGGACAGTTCATTGCTTGCACTTTTGTCGACATGAAGGAAAGATGGCGTACCTTACTTTGCATTGTACCGAAGAAGTTATGTCTGCTACGAAACCTAGCCCACTGTTATGCAACCATTTGACCCACATCTTGTTGTCCAGGATGCTCGTTCGAAAACCGAGAGAAACATGTTGATTAACAATGCAGCAACAGTCAAGTTCCCACCTATAGGCAGAATTAGAAAATAGCTTGACGCGTGTCAACGTCTTATCGTAGCTTCTTGGGTATACACTAGGCGACGATATGTGCACATCAGATTTATGCCATAGAGAACTTAAGGCATCTAAACGACTCAGCGAAATGGGTAAATAATGGTACAGGTAAACCTAGGGTATCCACAGCTGAACCCGTACCCATACCCACGGAAACTCGTACCCTTGGTCGCGGGTACGGGTTTTCGGTAGGTGGCGGCGGGTCAGGGGTAACCCGGGAACCCGTGGGTTCAGAAGACACCTACTTAAACATACGAATAGCTCAACAACAGTGATCCGTTCACGCAACCTAATATCGTACCCAGCATGAGCGATCATGATTCAAAACCCTTGAACTTGTACGCACCGTCGTTGCGTCGCATGCGCCGTGGTTGTGACCCATTATCCGTCAATAGGAATTGTTGTCGTTGCGTCTCGTTCGCATTTGCTTGGCGTTGCAGCGTAACGAGCAGCTCCACCAATGGGAGTGACGCTGTACGAGTAACTCGACATATTGCCCCGCGCCCGTTCCGTGTCGTCGTCTTGAATCCATTGTTGTCTCTATGGACCATTGCTGCCTCGCTGCCTAGCCGCCCTGCGCAGTGCTGTTATCTCGCCAGCTTAAGCCCTCGCCGTCCGCCCTACGTCCTCGTCGCGAGTTGCGAGATGAGTGTAAAAACGCCATCGTAGGTCTTCAGGCATGTATCTTTTACGACCACATACAGCGCTGGGGCATCGTACGCAACTAGAGCGTCGGGTAAGGGCGTCCGTGCGTGCGGGGAGGCTTCAACGAGGGCGAGGCGAGACATATGCAGAGGTCCGTGCGGAATGTGCCACCACTGTGAACAGGCCACCAAAGAGAAGATATATAGATATAACATATCTGCTTACCGCGCCATGAGTCTCCGTAATCTCTGTCGGTACCTCTGAATGGATGAGAAGGCAGTCTAAGTTGCAGTCGCTCGTTTTCACAATGAGCGCTTGCGCGATCGTTGTTTGTCCTTGTTGATTATCGCGTGCCTGCAGCTTGATATTCGCCTGTGTTCGACACTATGACTAGGCTCGTAAACCAGCCTGAATGATGTGTAGCACAAGGTCGTCGTCCCTCCGACGGGTTTCAAACTCCGGGGGACCTCCACTGTGACCCCCCCAGATGACTATAAGACTACACTATGACCCATGATTTTGTTTGTGAGATGCATCTTGATACTTTTCTGACGAGATGTACATACATGTTGAACAAGAACCGAAGTTTTTGGGGGTTTGCTAGCGGGTCTGTGGGTTCGTATCTGATGACCCGTACCTTTACTCTTACCCGCAACTCTCGCTGCTCACCCAAACGCGTACCATTCCCTGTCTTTGGGGGTCAACTATGGAGACTCTGACAGAAGCTTCGATAAGCATGGCTATACAGAGCTAAGCTACCAGATACACATAAATACGAAACTTCACTGCGCTGTGTTCTCACCGCGCATAGATCGAATAAAACGTCATATCTATTTCATTTTCAACTCAGTACGCGATATGTAGTCTAATAATGACATGTTCAGAAGAGCTGGCGACGAAACTCGTCCAAAGGAAAATATGGACTCCATGAGTCGTCGCTCCTTGACGACTGCCCATTGAGCTGCTCTCGTCCGAGAGCTTCTGATAGCTTCACTGAAAGACTGTCGAGTAGGTAACAATGTGTAGGAGGCGTGGTCAACCTGATATCGCATGTTGCACAGCGTAGCATTGGGCTCAGGGCAGCGCTGCGGGCGTATGCTTCCATGAGATTGGCTTTAGTTTCTGCAGA
The DNA here is from genome assembly GCA_005298045.1 of Pleurotus ostreatoroseus. NCBI lineage: Eukaryota > Fungi > Basidiomycota > Agaricomycetes > Agaricales > Pleurotaceae > Pleurotus > Pleurotus ostreatoroseus. The sequence continues at coordinate 67,504 of SWBT01000111.1, read as the reverse complement.
GCAGAAAACCAGGTTAGGTTTGTTGCGAGAGAATTCTTCGATCACTTCAATGAAAGAACGATACAGTTCATGGTTGATAGAGGGAAGTGCATGCCAGTCGTTCACGGCAGCAGTGAATTGTCGTTGAAGACATTCACCGCAGAAAGCATGGCCGCATTGCAACCTGTTGCCATCAATTTTGTAACCCCACAGCGTGGCATGAAAATGCTTACAGAAAATCCACGGCACGTTCTAAACATATGCTGCATAGCATTTCCTCTAACAAAGTCTATACAATTCATGAGGGATGGGAACGTTCAACCGTGACCGGGTAAAGTACAACTCACGTTGACAAATTGAACCGCTTTTCCGTGAAACGTGGTCAATTCTTGTGCAATATCCTAACGAGAAGATAAGTGATGGGCCCTAAACTAGCATAACGGACGAAAATTCTCACGAGAATAGACTCCGTGCTTTGTTGCTGATCTGTAGCGAGTTCTGTCTGAACTTGATGCAGTTCTGTGTTTAGTGTCTGTGAATTTGCTCAGAAGGTTCCAGATGTACAAAACAAGACAGTGTTTACACATACCTGAAGTTGCTAAAATATAGTCCAGTAACGTTAGAGTATGCTCGTCATTGTCACCAGGATAACATACCATTTTTGCCGCGTTCAGCTCCTCCCGTAGTCGCTTGCACTCTTCCTCGGCAAGCTATTGAGTATATGGTGAGATAAGGACGGATCTAGTATGAGGTCGAGTAACCTTTCTGGACTGACGGCACCGTTAGAAGCCTCCAGAAATACAACGTATAAAGACTTACCGTTTGAGCTTCTCGCAGCTCTGTGCGGATGGCTATCATGCGGACACCCCGCTTATCATCAACAGAGTCCATCTGGGACGGATCGTCCGGCATTAGTTTGGGATCCTGACGTGGTAAGCATGGATTATGGCGGGTTTATATGAACTAACCACATATCGACACCCGTCGTTTCTAAGAAAGAGGATGGAAACCTTGTCTCCAACAATGTAGATCTGATCACAGGAAAACAAGGTGAGCATAACGTCGGCGTAGATTGAATGCTTGAGACGAGAAGAACCAGATAGGTCGAATTTGAGAATACAATAGGCTTATCCTTGCCTTCAATGTTGCTGTTGTATACGGCCGGTTCTGTTGCCTGAAGGTCTTTATCTCAGCATGTACAAGGAATGGGGGCATAAAGGACGAACGTACATTCATCTTGATAGGTTAAGCGAGAAAATCCGAACGCTTCTAGCACACCGTGTACACAACACGTGTGTGGCTCAATCAGCAATGTGGATACAAGCCCTATCCATATGCAGAGATGGGTCGATCGAGTGGCTCACACTTGGAGGAACAAAGCAACCTTTATTTCGACGCGGGACACCGACGTACTCGTACAGCGCGCAGTATCTGATGAGATCACTGCACTGAGATAAAGGCGCTTGAGCCTCGCTCCGCTCTGGCGCCTTCAAAATGCATGGACTATGGACGCACAGTCTGGTTTGAGAAGCAAAGCACTGAGAAGGACAGATCGCATACTCTGACTCTAGAGACAAAATAGAAAGTTGTTAACATATTTCAGCATTAATTGCAATGGCGGTCACATACTCCGGATCGTGAGCCCAAGCACTAAGAAAGACAGACCGCATAATCTGAATCTAGAGACAACGTAGAGGGTCGGGCATTACATATTACACACATACTACGACATATAGCTGGTTGAACGTTGAAGACAGCAGAGAGGACGTCGAGGACGAGCAGGACGGCCTTTCTCGGGCCGCGCGCATGCCATAAGCGCCCTGAATTCAAACTCCGGACGACCTCCCCTATGACCCCAGATGAGGTCCAGCCGTTATATTAGTGCAGCGTCGGAGGTACGACGACCTTGTGCTGCTAACGATATAACGGCTGGTTTACGAGCCTAGTCGGGCACATACTCTGACATTGAAGGCACCCTGCTTCGCCAGGCCGACCACATACTCTGACATCAGAGATACACCGCACCGACAGACAGACAGTAAGTCAGCTGAACCATAACACGGACGTAGGCGTTGTGCGACGTCCTCGTATACATCCTCGGACCTCTGATTAGAGAGCGCAGACAATGTGCAATGGCAGCTGGAAAGAGTGCATCCGCATGCCCTCGAAACAATCATAGGTAGTTATGGCTACTCAGTGATCCGTTCAGAAAATACAGGATTGAACCTCCTCGCGAGCGAGAAGATTCGCCCTGCAGGCGGCAGCCGCAGAAACTATCGTGAAGGTGCAAACCACAAAGTGCGTGCGACCCAGCAAGTTGCAACGCGCAGGGTTCGAACCTCGGGACAGTGCCGAAGGTCATGGAAGGAACCAAATAAGCGTCAATGAAAACAGGTTTTATCTACCTGCCATCTTCTCTTTTCTCGTGCGTGCTCTCGTTTATCGTTGCGCCCACAGGTCGCCGCGCCTTCCTCTCGCCGCCTTGGTGACAGTCCGCTGCCGCGTCCACATCCCTTGTGCATCGATAAGGATCAGGCCATCTTGCGCCGGTCAACACCGACTGTGAGTATTCTTGCGGTATGCGTCTCGGCGAAATTTTACAATTTTGCAGACCTATACCTGGACTTTGCCCGCCTCGCGCTGTACGGCCTGATCTTCCGTTGCATCGCCGCCATCGACAAGGGCACGGTTTCTGAGGGTCGCGATGAGGTCCTCGTCTAGGTCCGGGGCTACCGCGGCGCCTTGGTGATATGAGTTGGCATCTGGCATGGAATACGCACGGTCGCTGACAATCCCATTCAGCATTTTTCATCGGTCTATACTATGTTGCCACAGTTGTAACATTGTCCGTATCCTGCATTATGTCTTCGTGCTCGTCATGCTGGATACGGACATCTTATCACTGTGGCTTATAGTATTACTGGCGTGAAGTACGTGTGGCTCCATTGGTCGTCACACCTTGGATTCGGTACATGTGTTCTTTTCCCATCGCTCTTTTCTATGTAGACTCATGTTTTAACGTCCTGTAGCTATCGCACGCATCGTTATTACAACTTTGCCTTCATGACTCTCAAATGTCTCGTTGACGGGTGGCGCGGACATCACGGTCGGCGGCCCGTACGCATCGTCTGCGAGCGCGACGGCCGAGAGCGAAGGGGACGACGATCTCGGTGGAGTGCTCAGGGATGTTGTGCGCAGGGACGTTGTGCACTTGCTGCCCTCGCGCAGTCTCTCTCGACGCTCCCCACTGTCTTGCGTGAGGCCGCAGTCGCTGATCTCCGAAGCGCGGTGTACGTTGACGGCGGCGTGCGGAGTACAGGTCCAGTCGACGGGACGACCGAACGCATTGACGGGGTCATAATGCCCTGCCAAAGTGCTCGGAAGTCCAAGTCCGGGAGGTCCTGGCGCTGCAGCTACCCGAAGGACGGCCACGCTATCGGCTGCCCCTCCTACGCTGCGCAGAGGCTCGCACTGCGAGTCTACGTTTCGTCCTACGATGTCTTACACCACTCCTCTTGTACCTACGCGCACTGAACGAGCGGATTGCGGCCTCAAATGTGATGGATGGCACGGGTGCTGGTTACGTGTACCTCGTTTTGAGGTGATGTATCTCATCGCTGTTTCGGCGCCCTTCAGAGGACTGAATCTTGTGCTCTAAGGGTCCAACGATGTTATTCAGACTCCCTTGGTTCTCTTCGGGCGGTGTTCATCCGCCTACGGGACCAGTACCGACCTGCTTTGGCACTGCGCTGCACAGCGATCAGCCCTGCTTCCTTTTTGGGCCGCCATTAGGCGCTGGCCACCCCGATCGGCGCGTTTTTCTGTCCCTCCAACATCGCGGTGCAGGCTGACGGGGTCTTTGCATTGCTCCAGGTCTACATGTCCTTTCTGGGCACTACTGGAATATACGGGACTCCTCTTTCTATCGAGCCCTTCGCCCGGGCCCACGTGCACTATCGTGTTCGCGTGCTCTACGAACAGTCGCGACTAATTAACGCGCCTGCGTGGCGCAAACGCGTGTCTACGCGCTGCTGACCGCGTACGCGTTGTCGGTCGCGCGTCTGTCCCACGTCGTTTGTTCTTTTCCTCGGACGTGGTCGCGACTTTCGATGCAAAGCAGACATCGGTCTCTGCGGCGGCGTATTGCGGCTCTCCACCGGATAGGTGGTCGGTACTTCCGCGTCGGCGTGGATCCTGGAGATCGAGACTGGGGTGTTGGCTGCGACCCGCTGTCTTATGCAGGGTAGCCGAGTGGCGCACGGCATCTGCAACCACGACGGTTTGGCATCGTGTGCGATTTGTTCGCTCTCCTACCGGGTGTGTGTCCCCGATGCTACGGACTGTCCTTGGTGTCCTGACCTGCCTAGATTGTCAGTACGGGATTTTCCGTTTCGAAATTCTGGGGGTCAGCACGCGCTACCAAACACCGAGTCATGCACAAGCTTGACGAGACCCAGTCTCTGGCTACTCCACCGGACCTTGAACGTTGCCTGGGCCCCGTGCTTGACGCTTTTTCGCATTTATGGGCCACTTGCGTGCACTCCACCGCCCCGGCACGGGACGAACGGGCAGCCGCGGAGACGTAGCGGCATGCTATAAAAAGGTCTGCGCACGTCTGGTGTCCTGTGCGCTTCTTGCTGCCTTCGCTCCGTAGTCCCCTTGTGAAATGGGTATGTCCCAAGTACTCTATGACGGGCTGCTCTGATGGCAGATATACAGCTTTTCTTGTCCCCGAGGACGCTGCGCACGCCCCGCCTATGACGCTCCCCACTGCTCCCCATGGTACGCCTGACTATGGTCATCATTAATCTGCATCGGTCAAGCTCATTTCTTCTGTCTGACAGGCCTCGCTGCCGCGACTGGTGACACTGAACCAGCTAGTACTGCACCTGCACGCTCTACGCGTAGTTCTGGTACGGTGACTGTTTGATGTATCTAATCGCCATGGCTCATCTCCTGTCTGCAGTTCCTTCGGCCAGCTTGCGCGACGCCTCAGTTACCTCCCGCTAAGCGCCCTCACTTTGGTGCTCCTGGCCCTTCCCGTGGCGGGTGTGGTGGTAACCGAAGCTATCGTGCTCTTGGTCGTGCTTCTCCTGTCATTGTGGAGCCTGCCGGGCCCAGTGCTGCTGGTCCCACCCCTGGCTCGGTCGATGTCCTTATTGGTCCCTGCGTTTGGCGCGCCGAGGAGGTGCATGACCTCTTCATGAACATCACTCGTCCAGTCCGACTCGAGAACCCGGCCTTGCTCGACAACGCCATTCTCCGCGTGCGGCTCAATGCCCATCCCGACTACGCTCGGGTCATCCTCCGCACGCGGGCGCTGGCCGCTACGCTAGTGAGCGAGTTTAATGCGCGCGAACCTTCTATGCACCCTGGAACTTGTGCGCGTTTCGATACGGTGTAGGCGTTGGTCCCCAGTGTATCTGCTATATTGTCCCCTGACTGCGTACTATTATACTTGTGTAGACACCCTGCTGATACTACAACTCTACGTGGGGAAACCGTTTAGCGAGTCTCTCGTGAGGGAATCTCGTGAGGGAATAATGCCGTGTTTCGTATATGTGACGGTAAGCAACTACTGTACTACGTATATCGTGCTATTAATCTCAAGTGTTTCCGTCGGGTCCCTTTGCAACTCGTCGGTGCGTGGGCTACTTGACACTCGTATGCTACAGTCCACAGGTGTTCCATCTCATCGACGTCTTCCGATCGGTAGTAAATTGCATTACCGTCGTTCAGATTACTTATACCCGCGTCAGTCGAGTATCCCGTCAGGTCTCCATGTATTTACCTCGTTTATGCGTCATGAACAACACTGCTTCGTCGACTTTCTGGATCTCCGCTTCAGACCACGTGGGTTTTCCATCTTCGACGTAGTGAATCTCGTAGTTGAGACAACCCAGTTTGTGTTTGTTCGCGAGTAGCTGTTTGAACTTACTGTATCGTACGTTTCAATCATCGAGATCACCTTCTTAGCGTTCTCGTCCGAGACTGCATTATCTACATCCATTCGGATGCAGAAATAGCGCACGAAACTCGGTAAGTAGCGGCATAACATCAGTAACGCCTCCGCGTGTAGATGGTACCATCCTCGTAGCGTGCGCGCTGATCAATCCACGGTCAGCGATCGTAGTGCCTTTGCAGCCATGCTATTCAGCTCACCTTTCGTTACGTTCGTAAGTCCCAAGCAGGCCCAGCTGCATAGCGTTGATACACGCCCGTAACATGACTCGTAATCAACGTGCTCGACTCTTCGCGTCGACACATTATAGCGGAAGATATATGATTCTTGCCACACAAACACGCCAAATCGCAGTCAATAGTCTATAAGATGTCAGAGAAACACTATAGAGAGTCAGCAAGTAAAGTATATCGTCTATGAGAGTTGTCAGCCTCAATTGTAACTATTTCTCTTCCAAGTTTATCTAACCTCGCAGATCGATCGAACGCCTTCCATGCCCCGGCGCAATGGCGGATTGCATGCCTATACGACCCATTCGGCCGCGGTACGCTCTCCACATTTCTGGGGAGCTCACATACCGTCCAAACCAACTGATGACCGCCGGCGGTCGCGGAAGCGGTCCGGCGAAGTGTTGGAGAGCGCGAGACAACCAAAGCGTACTAGGAGAATGACAGAGCAGAAAATTGGAATCATGATAAGTACTCTGCAGACGATCGATTGGAGTCTAGCGGACTTACTATATCATCTGTTTCGTCTCAAGGACGAGAGGGGATACAGGGTCCGCCATGATGTCGCGCACGCAGACGCCGTATCGCGATTCCTGAGCGGTCGTACTCGGCACTCGCTAGGAGAAATCCTAGAACACATTCGTAGAAGCCCTGCAGTTCAGCCGGCGAAGACATCGAAGAGGCGGACAAAATGTACTCGCCCAGTACCCCTTATACCGGCCTGCGATATGCGCAAGCAGCCCTCTCGTCGTTCGCGGTGCAGCTCGTAGTAGCGAAGATGGTCAAGGAGGGAAACAACGCGGTACGCGGCCTCCCATGGCCTGCACGGAACCACACCGGCCGTTCGCGCCGGAGGAAGGAGAACCCCATTGTAGAATGACCTTGGAGCACAGACAATGAGCAAGGTCACCATCGTCAAGGCACACCAACCGCTTGCCTGGTACGCTATATATACTCTCGCTTCGCCTCGCCCGCGCACACGAGGTGGCGTTATCGTTGTTCGTAAATCACGGCCCGCCGATATGGTAAGTCCTCGATGGCTATTCAGAACGTGATGTCAGTATTCACCATCAGCATATGACTAGGTTGCAGCTGAATTTATCAATTCAATCAATTTCGCTCACTCCTCCCACGCACGTCTTCTCCCAGCTATTTGATCCATCCGGTACTTCGCATGCAATGCCCAGGAAACGCTATCCAAGTACAGTAACCAAGTTGAACATACAAGTTGTTAGAAGACCACGTACTACATGCTAAAGCACCTCGCTACGTAGAGAGCTACAGAACTCCAAAAGCTTGGTGTAGATCCGCCACGAGCAGTGTTCATGAGAATAGATAACGTCCAGCATCATCTCAATGGGTGGAAAAATCGGGTTGGTCGCGAAAATCACGTGAAGATCCCCATCTCAGGCTTTGTTGCGGAGGCGGTAGACTATGACCCAGCGACTATCAACATGGATGATGTTCGGGCTCAAAGGAAGAAGAACCTACGGGCGCAGGTGACCGTGCCGAAGCTCCTCGAGAGTCGACCTTATTGACTTCAGTCATCTCGAGACTATCGGTGCGCTGCAATGGCTTCTTACGCTCGTGAAGACTGTTCCACAGCTTGCGTCTATGACATCAATCGTCGCTGAGCTATATCGGACAGAAGGCGCAAAACTTGCTTCCCCGTGCTCGCCAAACAAAGATCTGGCCTCTTGCACCCTCAGGGAAGAACGAAGCCGTCACAACAGAGCTACGCGACGCAATCAACGACTTTCGCTAGGGAGAACAAAGAACGCACACCAGCCCCGCTTCCCGCTCTTCATTGCCGGAGACGGTATGACATAGTATGACATTTGACAAGGAGGTCTTCGTCAAGCTTGCGACACAATTCTCGGATCATCCTTTCGACCGCGGAGACGGTTACAAAGCATTTCTAGAACTCCGGCATACAGAATGGACCTATTTAGCAGCAACATACGAGACACACTGGGGTGATCCACTCACCAATGATGCCTCGAAGCTTGGACATAGTGCAGCCAAGATCGGACAAAAGGGTCCTTCAAACATCAAGAAACCTGAATATTACCCATCAACATGTCTGTCGTATACAGTCCTAGACGGTCGCATGCTGGGTTACTGGGGGTAAGTCGAAGCCAAGTCATGCTGAGAACCAACAAGAGTACTGACAAGTCTCGCTGCATGACAGAATTTTTTTTCATGTGACGATATCTTTGCACACTTCATCACACTGGAAGAATATAAGAAGCTTTCCACACTCGAGCAGCTACAAAGTATGGCACGCACTCTAGACCGATGCTACTCGTCACGACAGGCCTAGTACGGCGCTTGCCGTGGTGATATAGGTATCGGTGATATGGAGATCCCTTCTGGCACTTTGTGGTCACCACCTACGGAGCAAAAGAGATCATCTTCCCATGCCAAATCTAAGAAAACGAAGCTCGACGGTCTCACCGCACAGGCTATTGTCGGTGATCTTTACAGAGATCAGGCCTTCGCCCATTCCATTCTGTTCATGCACGATACCATTTTGTCACGAGAAAGAGCTATGGCTGTTGTCGAAGGGGACGTTGGACGTGTTCATGAAGCTGTCAAGGTAAATACAGTTTGCCATGCATTTCGAGGCTCTTCACGCGAATATGAGGTCATGATGTTCATGTTTCATGGGTCTGAACACCGGAGATTTGCCTCGATGACCTCGGAAGTCGTTCAGCTCGAATGCGAGTTTACAGAAGCACTTCGAGAGCTTTTCTTACGCAACTGGATCATTACCCCAAGTGGCGAGCCTGGTGGATACAAAGAGGGCGACATACACCTGGAACGTAACAATCTTGAGCTTTCGAAGCTAACAGCCCGACAGAGTACTGAATAGGACAGCACCTTAGAGCGTCAAGTCATCACACCCAATATCGACAAGCTTATCGAGGTTAAGAATACGGCCAATGAAGGCATAGGTCTAGCGAAGCGTCGCAAGGCGCACACGTCGCCGCACAGCCGTCCCAAATCCCGGATCCTAAGTGAGACGTATCGTGAGCAGGAGTTGCACTTATTCTGACCAGGACACCGTTATGAGACCACTAAGAATATTGATATTGATACCTTTGGCAAAGGCGTTCGAGAGTTGCAAAACAGAAACTACAGGAATGGATTTGTTCATCCACTCGCATGCGTGTCATGGACGAAGGATAACTAAAGGAATGCGACAACAATAGCTGAGTCGATGACGAAGATGAGCCTGACGAAAATGTTGCTGACGAGATGGATGGTCGAGGGACGCTAACGCCGGAATCGCTGGAGCTTGTTGATGGAGACCTCGTTGTGAGACTTTCGGAGTGTGGGCCAATGGACGAAGCTTCGGACGAGGAGTGGGTAACAGATGATGAGGGAGGGGGCGAAGATTAAATCACGTTCTATTCGTTACTGTCATTAAGGTAGTCAGCCCTTTCCACGTACACGAGCAATCTGACTACTGTGGCACGCACCTTTCGCATCCTCTTAGATCCTCCCGTAGATGCTCCTGATGAGGTAGGTACCGGCTTTCGTCTACGTGTTGATCCACCACCAAAGTCTGGGACGCCGGTAAAGCAACCTGGGGTTGCTTCAACGATGTCATGGCGCTGCCAGCTGAGTAGTATGCTGAGTTCATCACTATTCTATCTGATACAAACAAAGTAATGTACCTGTGTCCAGACGGCGTTTTAAATTCAGCGGTTGCTGCTGACATTACGGTGGTAGACGAAGAGATTGTTGGCGGCGTGCTAGTATCGAGAGCCGCGCTAGCAGCGACCGCAGTAGCGCCATCATCCTCACACGCCTTGTCGTCTTCATCGATGTCCTCTCGGCTTTCTTGATGCTCAAATCCCTCCTCGATCGCATCTTCATCTTCAACCTCATCTTCCGAGTATGGAACGCCTTGCTCCAAGTCAAGAACTCGCCGTGACTTCTTATTCTCCCGCATCGCTTGGAAGATCAACGACCACGCCCCAGAGCTTGTTGATGTACGAAGTCGTGTAAGTGTGACCTCCTATGGTATCATGAAGCCGCTGCTGAGTCTTGATTAGGGGAAGATAGCTGACAATATGTTGAATGAGATGATCCAGGAGATATACATCAGGCGGAAGAGAGAGAGCACGAGCATCGTTGCCACTCGTGAGATAAATTGACCACCGTACTTCTTCAAGAACCTTGATAGCCATCGCGCGTATGATCTTTGTGAGTCGATCCTTTTGTGGACTTAGATTTACAGCCTTCACTTTTAGTGGACAGAGATCCGCAAGATCTTCGGGTTGACAGCCGCTACAGTCGCAGGCTAAGCGGTGGCTGAGCATGACAAGATTCACAGGTACAGGGAGTCCTCGCCATGGGATTTCCGTACACAATATTTTGGGTCTCCGTCTTGCATGAGGTAAGAAGCATCTGTGCCATGCTTCGGTTCATGGCTGGTGCCGTCTTGGAACCTACAGTCCCATCTATGATTTGCTGTGCGGTCTTCATGGCATTTCTTGTATAATATAGAATAACGCGCTCTAGGGGAACAAGCTCGTGGTTCCTAGCGGCCCGGCCCTTTTTCTATTCCTCTTCGTCGAGCTCTGCTGGTTCACCAACTATGATAACATCCGTTTGGGAAGTCAACACCAACCATGAGTGTATCAGTTGCGATAAGAATGTGCGTCTTTGGATCGTTGACAAATAGCTCACTAGATCGAGCATTGTAGGACTCCGGATTGAGCGGATTATAGGGACGCATTCTGGCAAGAGGATTCGTGCCACGGGGAAGTGTATGCTATAGATCAAGGAGAACTCGTAAGCCAAGTGATACCGTTGGAGCATATAAGAGTGTGTTGCGCCGTTCACTGAGTACCCAGTGGAGGAAATATGCGCGACTCATTGTCATCTCTCACAAACTTAGTGTCTACAAGACTGCTGTCGCTCCAAATGTACTCTGGGTATGATTCGCGTCATTTATGTCTACAATACAAAGTTGCTGACAGGTTTGTAGACGATTGTGAAGGCGCTTCGGTGGAATACACCGCTGGAGGTCTTCCTAAACGTCTCTTCTGCAGATCGCTTAGACGATCAACTTCATTATCATCTCTCACAAGTACGGGTCGCCTTGGAGAAACAGGTAGTTCCTCACTCTTATGTATGCTTCATGCTCACTCGTTTGGTAGATTACGGCTAGCATCAAGGAGAACAACCATAGTTACGAGCTTGCTCAGATGACATGCCAAGGAACTCCCGTTGAGGTTTCCTTAAAGCTCTGCGCTCGTTTGGCTATACTGGGTGGGGTTTTGACTTACTCCGAAAGTTCCAAACGTGACTTAGTCTCGTATTGTGATCTAGCGTGCGCAGTTTGAGGTCGACGATGGCGAATCATACTGGGATTTGGCCGACGAGCGGCTTGCTTCCTTGAGGTCTGCGCAAGAAGTACAGCGAAAAGGGCAAGGTCAAGTCTGCCCTCAACAAGTAAGTGCTGTAAGCAAATATTGTCTTAGCCAGCCGCAACTAGCCGTACAATCGAGGGTGATCCGCAAGATTTTCAAGAATGATATGGCAACTTACGGCGATGCCTCCATTGATCTCAAGAATGAGATTGGAGTTGGAGGCACACTCGCTCAAACTGTCCTGCAATTCGAGCATTGAACCCTCCACTGAGCAGGGCACATCGGCTGTCGAAGAGCCGGTCGCAAGCGGATCAAGGGGCGGCCGGTCGGGCGCGGGCAGGTCAGACACAGATGCTGCTGCAGGTACTCCTATTCCTGCTGGCGGCGAGGATGAATGAGTATTGTTAGTTTTCGTTCTTGGTTTCGTCCTTGTAATGACCAATGGTCCTGGACTTTGATTGCTGTATCATCGTATGGTTGGTATTCACGCGCAGCCGATTTGCTTCTCATTGTGTTCATACACATGTTTCGAGTGCCTCTGCCATGAAGATGACTGCTGAACAATCACGTAGCTCTCGTCATCTCACACCGCTGGATGGCTTGTGTTCGCCCATCTGTTCTCTAACTGCTGGCACACTTAAGTCTTACGTGGCGCGCTATCCTGGTGGCCTCACGGATCCTGCGAACGCAAGCGCACTTGCCAAGCACGGCAGAGTAAAGCATGCAAGGCCGGCAGAGAGCAGGTCACAGTCACGCGGCATATCAAGTTAGGCTATGTGATCTAAAGGTGCTAGCTGAACTGCCGTAAAAAAGGCAAGACTTCGCGATAGGAGAAGAATATCAAGAACTAAACTACAAGTATGTACTACGGGGAACTAGTACAGATTATACAAGAAGATATAATCTATCCTCGGAGTCGCTGTGGTCCCATGGGTTGGGGTGCGTAAATCCAAGAACATATTGGACGTTGACTCTGTAGTGTCAAACGTCGGTGCTACTGCTATAGCCACTACAATTTTCTGTGGCCAAGTCATTCACCATCATGAGGCAATACACATAATAAATTGAGCTGTTCGCAACGACTAGTGATCACCGTGTTTAAATGTTCTGTATCAGGCGGATACTGATGAGAGACGTGCTTACCTGCATTTTCCGCCGTATTGCCCTATCAATGGAGGACAGCAACGTCGCTTCTGTTTACGGCATGCCATACATGCCGTCTTTGGCTTTGTATAGCACTTCGTAGCAGACGTTGAAGTCTGAACTCCGGACGAGGAGCTTTGCACTGCCACGGTCTTGGCTCCGAGTCGTGCGCGTGTTTCCCTCCGCTTGAGGATGCGATAGAGCTGTTTAGAGTTGATAGGTACATAGCCACCATTCCTGTAGATATGTGTGGCTCTGCCAGCTAAGGAGCCTGAGAGCGTCATCGCAGTGGGACAGGATCGATTCACAGCCGCGGAGGAAGAAGGGAAGGGGGCGAGTTCTGGTGCATCATCAGAGGCAACCTGAATGGCAGGCCTAACCTCCGTTGGAGTTACGGCCGATGGGCTTTTGGGCGGATCTGGTTTGTGTACTATTGGAGGCAATGTTAGAGCCCCTGCTAGGCTTGAGCTCCGAGAGATCTGCGCGGCAGTGGGTGGCTTAGGTACTACCACGGGTTTGTCGTCTACCACAGATTTGTCGTCTAGGTACAAGGCGAAAACATTAGAACCAGGAGCTCGTTGACCAGCGTCGGGTATTGTATTCCACATTCCCTGTGATCAATTGAATGTAACAGTGTCCTTCGAGGAAGTTAAACCACGATACGTACCGTAGTATAAGGCAATGTGAACACGTTATCCTCGGTCGCATAATTGTCATGAGAGGGAATCTGTCCAGCATCATCGTGTCCGTATTGCAGTATAGGCACATGTGTGCTGATTATAATCGCCCCCTCACTTTCGGGAAAATGTGTAGCTAAACCATACGGTCCATGTTAGTCAGGCTCAAGTGAATTATCAACATACGAAGAACCTGGAATTAAACATGCTGAACCACCCGGCATACCTCTATTCTTGAGACAGTAGGGAGAGATGGACACAAGGGAAAGAGAAACAGCGAGACGTGCTTGCAAGTTGCAACCTCCCCCTTAGTCCCTGGCGGACGTGATGGCTAGGGCAATGCCTTTAGATCGCCGAGACAGAGATGTCACTCTGTGAGGTTTCCGTCGGAGCAGTATAAGGTGCTGAATTTCGGATAGCGGTTGTGCCATGACGAAATCCCGCCAATGGCAGTTTCTTGACGACCCATCTATCTGTGTCGTGAATTATTAGGTCCCCAATGAGCCAGTGGTACGCCGGCGCTATGAGATCCCTCCCTGCAGATCAGCAAAAATCCGCAAGTGGCGGCGGTCATAAGGCCACAGTGATGACAACCAACACGGCACTGTGAGAACGTACCAAATCTGAGAAAGCATCGCTCCATCAGGGGAGAAGGTAAAATATGTACGCTTGCCATGTACTTTGAGTAGTGCTCGTAGATGGATAGACAAGTACCCCTTTATGTGGCGTTCGTAGCGCCTGCAGTGCCCCAACGGACTGATCCGTAGCCGCTCGTAACTGATCTGTAGTTATCGTAGCACTCAGTAGCGTGCACGGTGTAACACAATATTGGTGTCTAGTCCGATTCCGCCACTCATATGTTTGTGACAAGCTTAAGACAAATGCACTTTGAGACATGGACACTATGCTCAGCCGACACCCAAATGTCACTGCGCACCCTCAGCGTCACTGTCTGTATCGCCTGTGCGATTGTCCTTTTCCGCCTTTACACGTCTCTGGACCTCTGCTCGAAGGCTCTGATACTGCTGAAGGCGTCTTCATCATGCGACTGTGGGAACGGTGCATTCAATACAGCTATCATATAGTAACCGAGAGTTTACTTACCAAATACGTTCAAACATTCCCTACCGGGGGATTGAGCGTATGATTGTGCTGGAGCTGCGCAAGATGAGAGACATGCTTTGGGATGAGTTGTAATCTACGATGAGAGTTACATTGCGATACTTATAGGAGCTTCCTAAAGGAAAGGTACGCACCTTGGATGTGTCCGAAGTAGTTGTTCGTGACTTGTCAGCCAAACGTGGTGAAGTCGACTCCGATTCTAACTCGCGATCGTAGCGAAAAGCATGGTCACGTCTGCTTTCGGGTACAGCACTTAAATGAAACAAGATATCAGTGAGAGTATTATCTACTGTATTGTGGTACTAGATACACCGTTGCTTACCGTTCAGAAGACTTATGACTAGAGGTAGACCGGCTTTGGCTTTGCTGTGAGAATTGTGACGACGATCTGCTACTATTTAGGAGAGCTCGGAGGAGGCATAGAAGTTTCATTTCAGCTCGATGCACGCGAGACTGACGATGGCGTCTCGAGGAGATCAGAGCTCACAGATCTTTGACGAAGTCGCTTGGGTGTTTTTTTTTGGTGTAGAAGCGACAACCTCCTGCGAATGAGAATAAGTAGGCATGACCTATTGCTATGACAATGCAGGAAAAAAGAAAAAAGGATGCCGGTGTTTGACAGCCTACATCATCCTCGTCCTGACTCAGGTCAATCCCAATCTCTGCGTCCCAGCCTACACCGTTTGCTTCGCTTTCATCGTCATCTGAAGCTATCATCCGCCGGGTTGTTGACTTATCTATATCATCAGGTAAGTAAAAGACTGCAGGTGGCACTGTTTCGCGACTATTAGCAAGTGAATTTGACGGAGCAGGCTTGATATAGCCATAGATTTCATCTTGCCGTTGCAGATGACTGCCTGCTGAATAGAGATCAATACCAGAAGCTCCTGATGAGGACAACGTAACTGGTATGACCGTCGAGCGGGACAATCAAGCGGGATTGGGATCCACACCTATCGATACGTTTTAGCTACAACGCATTGAGTCGACTTAGTTGGGCGCCTCGTGTTTCCTAGTTTAACGACTTGAGTCGTACGCAAAGCTACCACTCTTCAGTACTTACTAGTATACAAGTCCCCTTAACACGATGCTGCAAGTCGTCGTCACTGATGATATGAAAACGCAAGCTCGGGTTCTGTGACTTGTTTGGGTCAATTTGTACACGTGGAGAGCACGTGCTGAGCGCGTGCCGCGACCGCGAGCCTACTGGGAAATTTGGCTAGCGAAAAAGTCTAGAGTATCGTTATGAACGACCTACCCCTTCATTCTCTTTCTGCCACCTTCTAAATGTCCTGAGGCTCGAGAGCTTTCACGATTAGACTTAGATATATCTGCGCCCAGTGCACAAGCTGTTTATCGCAGATGATCCTCGACATGCGCACAATGAGTTAGGTCGTAAAACGTAGTACCCTTAGTAAGAAAATCCACCACACAAACACGCTCAGCTATGTTCGCTTCGACGCAGGTTGGTTCAAATTTGGAAAGTACCAGCGGGCCACCAAGTGCGTTGTTTTATATCTTTCCTGTTGTGTTGCTTCATGATCTTGCCAGGGCACTCTATGTTCGATGACAGATCGATAGGTTGCTTGACGCCTCGTATTCTGACCACGGGGATATATGAGCTGGGCGTTGTGCGAAGCTGGGCGGACCCTTGGTGGGGTAAATGCACGCGCACAGCGCGGAGGTGCAAGCCGGTCATGGTAAATCTTTACAGTTAGATTCTAAGCGCGTTTTTCCGCCACTGGCTTCACTCACGCACATAGCCTTCTAGAACCTCCGTGTTATGGAATGAAAAGGACGACGAAGAAGAAGACGAGAAGGCAGGGGAGCTCATAAAAGATGACCTCCACGATGGTGAGTCATTGATCCGAATCTCAATGCACGCTCAGTGCATCTTTTCGTCCTTGCGGAGCAGAAGCTATCCCTGACGAAGACGGCGGTATCCAATCAGCGAAGATTGCTGGATGCGCAAAATCTAAGTGCAGTACTGAAACTTTCTGTTGGCAGAGCTGATTGAACGGGGGAGGTACTTGAATACCGACCGAACAACTGAAGTCCCGTCGTCGTTGTGCCCGTAGGTTTGAAGTTTACAAACGCTGCGATTTGACTCAGTTTGATCTCGTATATCTACGTTCAAAGATGCTGAACAATAGGCTTAAGAGCACTACGGAAATGCGACCCTCGCTGAAATTCTGTCGACAGCCAGAGTTCGGCAAGAATAACTAGTATCGTAATACATTCAGTTCAAGCTTTGTCAACCCTCTCCTGATCTCCTGGGGAAAGGTCGTCCGCACTTCGTTTTCGCGGGTTATACACACTGAGATATTCGTGAACGGTTTCTGCACCGAAAGGTAGAGGCAAAACCCAATGTTGTCTTTCCAGAAGCTGTAGAAGCTCTTTGAGGAAAGGTGCCGCTGCGAGAGTTTTCCGGGAGCCGAAGATCACGAGCTTCGACCTGGCGCGGGTGATCAAGACATTGATTCTTCGCCAATCTCGCAGGAGGGCACCAACCTGAACGACGTTAGCAGTCATCACCAGAATGTATTCTTGACATTAACGTACTGCACCATCTTGGTTGGACTGGACCAAGGATACGATCGTACAGTCCATTTCATGACCCTGACTTTGATCCGCGGTCAAAACCCGTATCCCGGGATATTCATGTAGCAGCTGAGAAAGCAGCCTGACTTGTCGACGATACGGTGAAACAACGCCAATTTGATCTTGCAGGATGCCGCTGTGTAACAGACATTGAGTCAGTTGTCGGACGAGTTCAGCCTCTGTCGTATTGTGGATCAGATCGTCTATGCGAGTTTCCTCCGCTGGCAGGGCATCGGTATCAGCAAAAATGACACTGTGGCTTCAACACGAGCGTGAACAATAATTCTATAATTGATCAGACACCTAAGTGGACTTACCGATTGTCAAGAAGGTGCTGTATCCAACAGCACCTCGCTGAACATGATGATTTCCTGTGTAGGTCTTGAATGAAATCAGGGTTGGGGAGAACCAGCCTGCGCTCTGCTATCTCGACCTTACTGCAACGTAACCGATCCTGATACACCAGCTTGTTGGATAGCATCATGATATCTTCATTCATACGGTACTGCTCGTCCAGATTTACGGTGGCGTCTGGATGTGCTTTCGAAAGACGGAGGAACAAGGATTCATCAAGACCACCTCTCTGAGCATTGTGATTAAGAACCTATCGTAATTGCCCGTCAGTTTCATTCTGATACTCAACGCCAAAGTCGCCCACCAGCGGAGGTAGCTGGTTTTGATCACCCACAAGGACAAATTTCTCGGCGTAGCGTAATGGCCCTAAACATGCGGGGAGTGCGATTTGCGAAGCTTCGTCTACAATACAGTAGTCGAATCTCCGCTGAAGGAATAGGGCGCTGGAAAGTCACGTTATTCACTGTGGTCATATCGACGAAACACAAGCGGTAGCAGGAGACATACTGATCAGTAGAAAGACAGGTCGTAGCTATCACGGGAGGCGTCAACACTTGTCTTTCCAGCTGTTCAACACTAGTAGCGCCATGACTTGACAAGGTCAGAGAATGGATCTTAGGATGAATCTGGCACAGATAATTAGTAGAATAATGTCAACGAGGATGTTGCCAGCCCACCTTGTCCAAATTCCCTAGTCTCAGGATCTTGAAGTCCGCCTGATCTTGTAATCTCAACAGAATTGTGTCAATTGCAGAATGAGTATACGAAGTCAAAAGCACGGTTTTATGCATGCGTATTAGACTCATGATCATGGCCACGATGACTGTTGATTTTCCCGTCCCAGGCGTACCAAGTATAAGGGCATAATCGTGGGCACTGAGTACGCGTTGTATTGCTTGTTGCTGCCGGTTGTTCAGGTGCAATATGAAAGCCGCGATCGATATGCAATCGACCATGGAATTGAAACGCGGTGGCTTGAGGTCGACGATACTCTCCCGAAATCTCGCGTCGGTATCCGGATGAAAGAGCTGAACGAGATTTCTCCGTAAATGTGTAATACCACCAAATAACTCTTTATCGATTCGATACGTGGCAACAGTCCTGTCGCAGCCAGAGCCGTGTCCCATTCGAGACCCAAGCTGATGACGAAACCGGGTATTATCAGCAACTAGGTCGCGGTTGACACCTAGGATTATCTCGTTCGATGTCAGATCCAAGATAGATCCACGAGCGATGGCCAGCAGATTAGACGCTGAAGAAATAATGACGTTATCGCCCAAAGACGTTTCTCCGTTCAAGAATAAGGACTCTTGAGCAAGATCTTCGCTGCATCTCACGAAACGAAAGGCATAGCTGTATTTATTACGCCTCTTCACATCTAGGTTATCGTCGGCCCGCCACTGTGTGTCGATGATCAGCTGTGTGGGAAATCGACCTGATTTTGTCTGTCCTTCGCTCGGGGTCCAAATCTCCTGGTGGTGACGCATGGCCTCTCGCTCCTCTAAGGAGAGTAATGGCTCCCATACACGAAAGAACGCTGCCTGGGCTGGAGTAATATGCCCCGTCTTGTTGTTATATACGTGACTGATGGGTGATGAGTCGTCAATGACGCGCTCAGCAGCTCTGCGGTAGATCATGCATGCGTCAAGAACATTGCATGTGCCACAAACGCGAGAGTCCTCGCACAGCGGTGGAAGGATGGATTTATCCGAGAAAGCCGTAGCTTCCGGTACACAGTCTTCTATGTCCACCTCCGGCAGGCTGTTGGGAATATCGTGAACCTGTGTTGCCTTGCTTTGTATAGCCCCTTTGCGTTCACCACCCATCCGGCGCATCACATACTCTGCGATCTCGTTCCGAGCCATCAACAATGCCCGGATATCCGGCCTACTGACGGGGACGGATATAACCTCTTTGCTCTGTGTGTAATAGAGCAGTCCACTTGGTATGTCTTCCATGTATCGCTCGCTCATCAAGAGCGTATAGAGCAGGGTCTGGGCGCGGTGCGCCAAACCTCCCGCAGAGCTCCCGGTCTTGATTTCTAGAGGCTTGGTGACTAGCTCAGTCGAACGTGGGCAATGCCCTCTATCCGAAGTCGACCCGACCTCACCAACGAGGGTGGACACAGATGCGTCCACTTTCCCCTTCAGACCATAGGTCGAAGACCAGATTTCTTCCTCTACGCAGAATACGTTTGTGATCGCGAGCGGCGAAGTGAGGTTATTTGAGGGCTGAGTGAGCCGTGCTGTCTCCTATAGAGTGACTCATGAGATAAGTGCTCTAGCTTGAGGAAGATGCGTACCAGGGGGATCTGGGTTAGGTAGCGATTTGCGAAATCCTCGAATCCTGCTGTGCGCACTTTAAGATTTCTGGTGGCCTTCTCTTCAGTGACTTTGATACTGAGAAGAAGTTCTAGATTGGCTTTCACTACCTCAGATATTTTAAGATCCAGAAACTGTTGGTCCCAGCGCTGCTGCTCAAGGCACGCTTGCATCAGGATGTGGAGAAGATTCCCCCATACGATTGGAGGTGTGATCTTGAGCGAGGGGCCTAGAAGCATCTGCAATACAGCACGACGACGGCATGGCAAGGCGTTTGCGACCGTGGTGACTTTGATCAAGATATCTGGATGGTGGATAAGGATATTCTTCTCAATGTTTAGATCGACCGTCCCAAGTACCGCCGAAGATAACGGTGGCAAAGGATCGTGCAAGCTGACTACATTAATGATATCCCCTGAACAAATTATGCATTCACTTGTCATAGATCTCAGATGAACAGGATACTTACCTGTCTGCACATTGGTCTCGACCCAATCATCACGAAGGAGAGCACGAAACTGTGTTTGATCTTGGACTGAGGTCAGTGAAAGCTCCTGTTGCTGAAAAATGAGTATACGACATCTCATATCACTGCGGGTTCCGTAGATGTGTAGAACGTCCACGTCGGCATCTCGCAGCAAGAGCGAGGACCCGAGCAACGCACCTTGCATATCTCTGAATTTACCGAACGTTCTCGTACTGCATTGACTTCGCAGCGCATGCATGATCCTTTCACAAGCGGCGTATTAGTCTCAGGCATTGTGTGGAGACACGAAGGTTTCCTTGTGTGTGTTTTGCTTGTGTTGGACTACTGCACATCGACTCGGCATTTCCCTTCGTCCTATAATAGGCGTGGGAAGCCTGAGGCCTGAGATTTCCCGCGCTTTTCCTTTCAGGGCATGGCTCGCACAAAGATGAGGCCTGAGGGATGTATGCGGTAAACACGGTACTCGTCGTCCCTTTGAGCCGTATTTCCTTCGCCTTGTTGGCACACTTCCACCAAGAACAGATGCCTCTCTATATTAGCCGAACTGCCCCCACTGTAATATAGCGATAGATAGTCGAAGTTCTTCATCTTTCAGGATAAGAATAGTGCGTATACAGGCCCAGTATTCACCCTTAATCGATACGTGTGTAGGTCCTTAAATAAGACCCGAACACGTCTCTGATACAGCACAAGGCTGCGTGCACTCTGGGGGTCCTCCTCGCTCCTGCGGGCCGACAGTGCGCGCGCGCTGTATTTTACGGCCCTGTTTGTTGACTAGTCGATTCTTGATACCGAGAGCATAGAACTGATAGCAACCCACCTATCTAATGGGCTTACTTGAGGGTGGCGGAATCACGAAAATGTGAAGTACGGAGGACACGCGCTCCCACAACATACGAGACGCTCGGGGATCGATTACAATGCAGGTGTTGGTCCGCGGGCCCTGTATGGCGATGGCAAGAGTAGTAAGACAATGTCGGAAAAGGTGGGGCGGGTAAGTGGTGTTGATGAACGGAGAGAGCTACACAGAGACGCGAAGGCAAGGCACATGGTTGCGAAGAAGGGCCTGCAACACGACCGAATCCTTACGGATGTAGATCTTGAAAGCGGTTGGACGACCATCGCTCGAGAGCTTGAATACGGTCGTCGAGCCAGCCGGCCGCAGCGAAGAATGTCGCGCTGCCTACCCGCAGTCAATGTCCCACGACGTTACCAAGCTGAGAACGCGACGCCTAGTGTTTGAGCGCTGAGATGGCGTTGAACATGATTCGCAGCATATCTACAATACAAGGAGCCTTCTGCCGTTCGCCATAAAAAGGATTGATGGAAAAGACATTGACCTGAAACCCTCGAGGATCAGCGCGGGTGCGTGAGACTTAATCACTTACCTTGAGCCATCTGTTTATGAGACGCAACACGAGGCTATGTGTCACGTCGCGTCTCCCTGATCCTTACCAAATGATGTAACCATCTCATACGGGTTCGAGGCTTGCAGGTACTCACCTCCCCGTCCCCCGTTTCCCCTTCCCTTGTACTTGATAACCAGTCGGCTCCCTGTATCAATCAGCACTTGGCCCATTCGGGTAATATGAAATGTTTCGCACCTGACGATCCCGACACGGAACCGCGCCATCCGCGCATTCGCACCGAACCCTCAATGGCTACAAATCCCGCCGTCTCTCAGTCATCTAGATGTACTGAAACACAGGTGAGTGTCCATGACCTTGCATACATGCGTGAAATAATACTCCCACATACCTGTACATACTGATTTTACTTTCCTAGCCTCCAGCCCAAGTTTCTATAATCTTGCAGACCAGTCAGAACAGCAGAAGCAAGAAATTCGCTCACCAGAACCCATTTCTATTTACCAAATCTCTGCCTCCCAACGCAACCACGACCGCTACCCCAATCCGCACCACATCACAGGCATCCACTAAGGAAAACAAGGACCAGATGAACTGTCGATGCGAACGTGAACAAAAGGAAAGAGCGCGGGAACCAAATCTCGTACCTGCCCACGGTACCGCTGGTTCTATTAGCCTAGCTACCAGTCTACCGACGTCTCCGAGAGGATCCACGACAGCGACCTAGATGTCGAAACCGAGGATGAAGCACTTGTGGCTCTGAGTGGCTCTGAATACAGTCACGACCAGAGCACGAGCAACGAAGAAGTCCGTCGGGGAAGCCAAGGGTAAGAAAATGAACACGAAGAGCGAAGCAAAACAGACCGCGGGCGAGGTACATGCGTCTCTTGACTTCGGGTCGAGCGGGGGAAGTTTAGGATCGCGCCTTTCGTGTACGACGCGGATCAGATATTGGATCTCAACCGCATAACGACCATGAACGTATGCGAGGTTGGCCGTATAGAAGAACGGCGTGGATACTGCGGCGGAGGTATACTTTGCGGCGGAGTGGGTGCGGGAGTATGGGGCCACAAAGATATGAGGTCTTCTGGAAGGTAAGGACCTTCTTCCTCTTCGAAAGCAGCGAAAAAGGCCTGATCTTGCGAGTCGGCTTCGGCAGGAGGGACCTGCTCCTCGATCCCCTGTATGTGGGGCGAAGGCGGTGCAAATAGGCCGTCGGACGCATCTGATTAATGATCATCCAAGTCATCAAACGCGCCCACGTCCTGGTCTTCAATGACAGGAGCGGATGGATGGATGGAAATGCGGGGTTAGGAGTTCCTATGTACCGATCATAAGATAGCGTAGATTAGCAATGATGACAATAAGACTTGACTATAGCAGAGTTGCTCGCGGCTGCGCGAAGCACGTCCTTTTCACGGTGCCTCGTAATAATCGACATCGTTTGTAATGGGGCATCTGGATTAGTTGAACATTCTGAACAAACGTACTTATCTGAAGCAATGCTGCCCAGAGGATACAGCTATTGTAGACGGGGTCGTGCGCTGTTTGTCTGCTCTAAGCATCGAAAATGATCAGTAAATCCACTCCAAAGTATTCCTATAGCTCGCCCTATAGATAGTTTGCCTTGCTTGGGGTCGCTGTTGGCGGAGTCGTCGAGGTAGAAGGCAGAGACGACGTCGGCGGGTTCTTGTTTTCTGAAACGATGAAGCCACGTGGCAGCGCTGTCGCGCACCTGCCATTTTTGGGATAGGATATGTCGGGACTCGGGAGGTTGCGCGCGACGTATTATCGACAGGATTCACGTGCAAAGAATTATCTTGAAGCATTAGTTTTTTATCATAAGTGTATACTACAGTTTGCGGTTCAACACGTGAAGATGAATTTTGAAAAGAACAGAATTGAGCTAACAGTACAAGCCATATACTTTACAATTCATGCATACAGAGGGACGACTGAGCACTCAGATCAGCAAAATCGACAAAACCTGGCAGGGGCCTGTAGGGGCCGGTAAGCGTCGTCTGAACCACCAGGACTCTCAGGCATCGCCAAGTATCAAAGACGCCTCCACGGAAACCATATTCTATAGCCATTCTTCGCAATAATCCACCAGGCTCTCAATACCTCACCAGGCCGGTGGAGCCTGGTGCTTCATGCCCGGGCTTGTAGGACCCGGCCTGGCAGTATCAACCTGGACGTACATGACAGGGCTATCGCTGTTCCATTGCTGTATCAGCTCACATTGAATCGTGCTACACGCTTTGTGATTTTTGTTTCTGTGCGAGCAAATATATCTTCGGCATATGTCTATGGGTGATATGTACAGGATTGACTCTACGTCTACATGTTGTCTTATGTCTGTGCGCCCTCTGCTTAGTCTCGCTCCGCAACCAACGAGGAGACCATGACTGGTTCATACATGTCCCGAGAGTCTACATGCGCGAAGGGGGGTCAATAGGTATTTGACTAGCATACAAGTAACAAGCGACGAGCGTGACACACCTTTGTACTATCGTTCTAGAGGCAATGAGGGACATACCGTAGGCCCGTATCAAGATCCCAAGCATTCCCGAAGCCTCAATCGCACCCGAGTTGCTTCGACGTGAGCCCTACAAACAAACACTATCTCGGATGTATTATGTCAGTGTCAATGAAATTATATATGTTCTGAGGGCATACAGGGTAGCCATGAGAGGAAGGTGTAGGACCCTTGAGCGATGCTGAGATCGCCGTCGTGGTAGAGTCAGTGAGACTCGCTGTGAAAGCCGTGAACCTAGATATACCGTAGCGACTGGGGGCTTGCTAGTTATATGTTTTTAAGGTTTGACGAGCTGCAAGCCGATCACGGCGCGGAGCGAGTCCTGCTGGTGGAGGATTTGCAGAGCTCGCACAGGGCCCGACATGATACAACTGGGATTGCGACGACATGGAGGGACAGGTGGAAGAGTGCAAGCGACGCGCGACCTGACGCCGGATGACCAGGGCCGGTCTGACGCCAGCAGGCCCGGTCAGCATCCGCCAGGCCTGTGGGCCCCAGCAGCTACCAGCGGCCGTCGCCAGGAATTTCTGGTTTTGCTGATGCCGCCCCTATACAAACACATACAGGTGCGAATGTTAAAGAAGCAGGCCTGTCAGACTGCTCAATAGCTTGGTGCAAGTGATTTGAAACGGATCTTGGGGAAAATATTGGGTTGCTGCAGGATGTTCTCGCTAGATACAGGGTTTGGATGCATTCAATCATTGACGCTATGACAGAAGACACTCACCGAGCATTAGAAGTACTCGGGCCAGTCTTTTATCGATTTCTTCCACTTCCTTTCCTTCTCGTGCTTCTCGTCCTCCGGGGTCCGCTTGCGCTTCATATCAACCTTTATGATATCCGAACACTGGGTATAGTATGTGGGCTATGCTCGGGCTTAGAGTCACCATAGTCTGTGGGGACGTGCCAGCACTCGGACTCGGGCTGGGTCACAGAGTCGTCCTCATCCGCGGAGACCGAGGCGGGCGCTGGACGCGTGGCTCCCCACGCGAGCCAGACGCGCCGCCACGAGAGCCGGACGTGCTATCTCCGCCACGCGAGGAAGCGATGGACGGGCCGGGGAAGCGGGGAGAGGAAGGGGTGCGGGCGAGTGTCGCTCCACGAGAGGCAGAGGCCCGTCCACTGAAAGAGAGACTCGTCCGTCGGCAGAAGCACCACGAGGGGCACCGCGAGCACCGCTTTGGTTGGCGAGCTCGGATATGGCACGAAAAAATGCCTCGGGGAGGGCAACTCGAGTGCCTGTGTCGCGATCTGCCTCCAGGAACCGCTCCTCGAAGTCTTCATACTCGAATAGTGCCTCCTCCAGTTCTTGGAGGATGTCTAGATACATCCGATGCGCTGGACGTCTTCTCTGGTGTTGCGAGAGATCCTTGATTGGAATCGTCGAAGCTCTTCATGACAGCGGCGAGATTCTCCTGCACGTTGCGCAGGCTCAATATCGTATGCGGCATGTGCGTAGCCAATAGGCTGAAGAAGATGTGAGGCAGCGCGGGCGAGGTCGGATATTCGCTGGACAACTAAAGATCGATTATTTAGTGCATAGCGGTAACATACGTGAAATCCGTGACCATACGAATGTTCAAACATATATATGACAATATCGTGCAGAGAAGCACACTACGCATAGCAAGAAACGACGTGTAGTCTGGAAGCAAGAGAGCATCGGACACATACGGCAGAAGAGACAAGAGAGAGGGGTTCCATGACTGCGATCTTCATTAGAGGCTGGAAGGCCGGTGAAGTTAAGCGGGAGCATGAAGTAATTCGTCCCAAGAAAGGTAACCT
This sequence comes from Pleurotus ostreatoroseus, assembly GCA_005298045.1. Classification (NCBI taxonomy): domain Eukaryota; kingdom Fungi; phylum Basidiomycota; class Agaricomycetes; order Agaricales; family Pleurotaceae; genus Pleurotus; species Pleurotus ostreatoroseus. Next base: position 41,553 of record SWBT01000111.1, on the reverse strand, counting down.
TTCCTCCCCAAATTAAGGGAAGAGGCCTCCTCGCAGTCGCTGTCGTTGCTGACCTCAGAGGAGGATAGGACGTCTTGCATTGCCTCTGGGGCGACGTCGATCGTCTGCTGATAGAGCTTCTCGTCGTGGGGAAGCCCAGTGCCGCTAAAAGCTTGACTTGTGGGGTTATAGCTCACGGGAATATACCCCACATGATGAACATATCCGTACGGGTATCCAAACGTGGGGTAGGATGGATAGCGCATGCCTATGTCATAGTAGTTGACCACGGGGGGATACCTATAACCGTGATATCGGACACCAGCGTAGTCCGTGAAATAACCGCGTTGACGGTTCGTATTTGCGTTGGAATGATCCGCCGTTGACCCAATTTTCTGCTCACGGGCACCCTCATCGTCCTCCCCAGCATAGCCGAGCTCGGTCCCGCGTTCATTACCGTCTTGATCGCGACTATCTTCCATAGGCTCCTGGTCATCACAGGACGTATAGCTGCAGCTACTCGCCGTTTCAGACCCACCGACACCCATGATAGACTCGCCGTCGGACATGACTTTATGGACGTCGCTGTGTTCGCCTGCCGTAGATACACCATCGGAACAGGAGGTAGTCCACATGTGGGTATCTTCCGATTCTAACGCAATCGCCTGGAGAGTGGACGCCGGACTTGGGTGGGTTGCAGAGTTGATCAACCTGTTTTCTTCACAGGCGTGTGGGCTATGAGGATCTGAGCCCCGCTTGTGCTGAGTCATCTTCGACTTGCCTGAGCATCTGAACAGGCAAGAACGGAATGAGCCGTCCTTATTGATAATGAGTCGGTTACAGCGTAATAGGGTTTGGGGAACACCTCGGCTGTACACCGCACAGTTACTGATTTGCGTCATTTTGCATGATAACAAGAGCGTAGACGTACTGTACAAACTCATGAGATCGAAAATTTTTGCCCTGGAAAGTCTTGTAACCACAGTCTGGCCAGTCACACCTGTGCAAGAAGGAGGAATGCCTAACAGTCGTTTTAGTTCAGGTTCATCAACAATCACTGAAGCTTACTGTTCGGGAAGTTGATGGGTTCGTAGGTGGCTGTAGATATCATTGAGGGAAGCAGGGACGGTCTCTTGGCAAAAGCGACAAGCCCACTACGAGTACGGCCGTCAGTATGTGCTGTGGTTATAGTGCTGGCCGCTTACCTTCTCAGGACACTCCTCAGCATGCAAGTAACCCTAGAGCACGGCAATAAGCATGCAATTTCTATAGGAAATGAATGGAATGCACTCACATATGACCCATCTCTATTTTTTACCATTTGGTCGATCGCCTGGTCCTGTATTTTCGTGCGCAAGACTGTCAAAAAAATCGACAGCGGACAAGAGGGTTTCTCACAGTCAAATCGAAACACTTGTTGTGACGAGTACGTTTCTGTGCCCGTGGTGAAGCAACGGAGAAGCAGATGGCGCCGTTCAGTATGCCAATCGAGCTGAGAAAATAGGCTGCTGACCTTGGGCTTGGTCGCTTGAGCATTCGAGACTTTCTTCGGTTCGCGACCGGGAGAAGGAATAATAGGCTGCAGTATCGATGGAATGAGTTACCGTGTATATTAGTAAAGCACGAAAACCATACCGCTGTACCAGGGATGGAGGAGAAGACGACATAATTTGCCTCATCTGACTCCGCAGCGGGGCACTTGAAGTTGGGCGTGAAGAACGTATGGGTTATACAGTCCTCCTCACTTTCACCCTGCTGAGGTAGACGCATGGTGACGGGGAGTCGAGGGGTTCGACTTGACAGATGAAGCATGTCGACGTACGCGTTGATCCCGAACGCGAGCTAGCTGAGCTTTATATACTGATCCCTACAAGCGCCTCGTGGTAAAGGGGGTCTTGGAGGCGAACGACCACATAGAAGATGTACTTACGTCTGTATTGTTCCGATCCTGTGTGTTCATAGGGACGAGCCCAGCGAGTTCTTGACCGTAGCGTTTGTCTTGAACATATACCGTCTTGAGCTACATGGCCACAAGCTGAGTGTGGGTCGCGACAAAGCGAAACCATTGCCGAGGCAAACGTGAGGTGCTAGGATACAGTCAATTTGACCAGCACTCTTCTAGAATATTGCACCGATGCCTTGTCTGTGGGAGGATTCTGGATCAAGGCAGGAAAGTGGGTTTGTTAGTATCAGCGGTAATCACTTTTCATACTCAGCTCGGCATTCTCACGGTCTCACAGAGCTCCCTCGGAGCAAGCGTTCGGACTTTTAAGGATCTGCAGAGAGAGATCTCGGAGTTCTCGAGATCTGCGGGGAAGGATCTCCTTCAAGCCGTTGAGTGTGGGGCGTCACAACTCCGAACGGTAAGAGACTCCGTTGGTAAGACGGCTTCCACCAAGACTTACTTGAAGCAGCTGAATATCTGATAACTCAGTCCATACCCGCTATTTCTTTCATTTCCCCTCCCCGCTCTCTCTTCCTATGTCCAGCCGGTCTGATTGCTACTCGCGAATCAATGATTCTGTGGATCACTGAATAACTGGTCTGTATGTATAGGAGGAGGTGCGCAATGTGTTTTATTGTGTCTCTCACTGATCCTCGAGCAGTTCGATGTCAGTCGTGGTGAGCTCACCGCTGACGTTCAGAACGGCCATGTGGACGTTAGTTGCGTGATGCACGCTTGCCTTTTTTTGCTTGTGCATACTAGCGATTGATCATCGCAGCGTATCAACGAGCGGGGCACTTTCGTAACGCGTAACTACGAAAGGGGTAACGTCAAATGTTGGCCGTGTTGGCATCGTGGATCGATAGGAACATTCCCTGCCTGTTCTTGCATGGACCGCCCGCGTATAAGCCGAGTATCATCGAAAGAATCGCTGTGTGCAGCCTTCAGTCCATCTCGACATTCTTAGCGACATGCTCATACTACACTTATTCCTTTCTTCCCACCATTCTAGCACTTTGGTCGCAGAGCAGTATCGAGTATCCCATCGGCTGTAGCTCATACGAAACGTCACCTGTTTGCATGCGCTCTAAATCCTACACGCCTTCCGCCTGCAGGCTGACAACGTGCATGGGCCTGACAACATCTTGTGCCACATGCCTGCGATACGAGAAAGCTCCTCGCCCGCAATTGCAACTATCACTCTTACCATGATCTACAACGCGCTGTGTTTCCAGTATTACAGCGCTTTCAACAAACCTTGGCCGCGCCGAAATTCAGCGCTTTTTTCGACGCGATGTAAGGATTTTTTGGGACCGCCTCAAATCGAGCGCCGGTCGTCGTCGACTCCACGTATGGCATACGCTGAGGGTTGTGAAGAATATATTGGAAAGAATTATACTTCTAGACAACTACTACAGAGGGTATGAATAGTTTTTGTCCAGCCCGTTTCCAAATCTACGGAGAAATAGGGCCAGGAGAGCCAGTGAGGGATTTGTAGCACATTGGCTATTTTGCATCCCTAAGGCGAACATGAGAGTAATAAGACACACTCAAAATGTATCCTTTGAAGACAGAGAGGGTGACTGCGATGATGGGAATCGGCTGTGATAGGCTATACTTCGTCCCTGCCGCTCTCTGAAGAAGCAGCTTGTCGACAACAGCTGAAGGCAGCTAGCACCATAGAACATGTGTTGATGTCCACGATCGACCCAGCTTGACGGTTACGAGACCATGCAACCAGGTAGAATGTAGTGGAAGTGGTGAAGAGCGGTAGCAACGCAGGGACTCACCGGCCCGAGTGAACGACTACCAGCGTACCTATAGCACAAAAGACATACTATCCACATCAGGAAGAGCATGTTGAACATTCTCAAAACCAGTTTGCGCACCGTGAAAGATGTCTTCGACATCCGCTAAGTCTCTGCTCCACCTCCCGCGTGACCCACGACCCGCCGTCAGCTCAGCCCGAGTAGTGATTAAGATACTGTGCTGCGTCGTTGAATTACGGGTCTTTGGACCAAAGAAAAGACAGCTGGAAGATATATAGGGTTAATTATTACAATAGGTCCGCTTCGAGAGTGTAGCCTGGACGTACTTGTCATTCATTGACCCCGGCGACTGGAGTCCGGGTTCTTCCCTGCAGCTTCCACTGAGTACTAGAGATTCCTGGAATACCTTTTGATAGCTCAAGTTTGGAATCTCATCAATATAATGAGCTGTCGGAAACATACCGTAGCTGTCTAGAAGGATCAACCACTTACCAGACTTTCACGGGTGTAGCCACGCGTAGTTCCAGGGACGAAATGTTCAGAGAGGTTATAAGAGGTATTATAGGCCAGTAACAGGAGTGTTCCTCATGTTGTGGCATTCAGGGCATCGATTCGGGGTTGATGTAGGCAACGTTGGGAATGGTCGTGAAAGCGCTGGCACATGGCGAGAAAAATCGCCGAAATCGTTTGAAATCAACATTATGGTGGTTCAGGCACACGTTAGACACTAGTATGTGAGATATGGGACATGTATACATCGTGGAGGACGCTGCTCTGGAGGGCGACAGCGACCGGCGCTCGGTTTGAGGCGGTCCCAAAAAAATCCTTACATCGCGTCGAAAAAGGCGCTGAATTTCGGCGCGGCCAAGGTTTATTGTAACCGCTGTAGTATTTATGATCATATATGCGTCATATGGGCGCCTAACGAGAGGTAAACAATTAAAATATTTATGTTTTTGTTTTCTACACTTTTATATACCGTGCACTACATAGGTACATGCGTGGTCCTATCTCATACAATAGAATTAAAAAACATGAACCAAGAACCCGGAGAAGAAGGGGCGAAGAGGGCGCAAGGCCGTTCGCAGCAGAGTGGCTCGAAAGCCGGATCAAAGCCCGTCGTGGTGAGCTGTGTCGGATGGCTTGAGTGCGCTGCTCAAGCGGCGCACTGTACCACGCATGTGCACACGCGCGGAGCTGGCAGAGGAAGCCTTGTTAGTAGCTACCACGCCCACTGGTATCGAGTTCCTCTTGGGCGCATACCTGAAAGTCCGCGAACTCAAAGGTGGCAACAAGACGGAGGAACGGCAGGATGTCTACGGAGAAATCGAATCGTTCTAGTTGCTTGAGGAGGCGACTGCTAAGTGGCCAGGTGTGCGTCTATAAGGAACACTGCCAAACAATATGTTGGAGGTAGTCGACGGGCCCGTCTAAATTGAAAGAAAGGCATGGGTAAGGAAACGAGTGAGGCGGGCGAAAAGTCGCGAGTCCTTTCCCGCAGCGCGCAAAAGGGTTCTTGCGAGCGGTATGCGACCGTTGTTCGAGGTACTGATGTGGGATCATGAAATGGTGCCCGCGGTAACGCGAGTACTCGGCGTCCTTGCGCCAGCGGAGGAGCATACGCTTGACGATGTGGGATTGCGCCATTGAGTCAGACTGACACAGTGATGGTGTTGGGTTGGTCGAGATTGAGGGTGGCCTTTGCCCGCTCATCCACGAAGTCGTTAGGCGCAATGTCACAATGAGATGCGCACCAGTGTACATGCACTGGGGCCTACAAGAGCCGAGAGAGGAGGTCGCGCACTCGCGCGCAAGCGAGAAGGGAGCACCTTTGCGAGGTCGAAAGTGGTTTGCGCTGCGGCCTTGTTATCCACAGAAATGTGAAGCTTGACAGTGTGAGTGAGCGAGAGCGCATCCAGTGTATGCGCAATGCCCACGCTCAAAGCGAACATTTGAGTATCAAAGATACTGGGCCTGCCGCACTCAACGCACAAGTGGTGGGTTCCCCGCAGGGCAACAAAGGCAGCACCGGAACTTGCAGGATTTAATACGGTATGTTGTGTCCAAATCAAGCCACACAGTCCAACTCGTCCAAAGCGCCATGACATGACTTCTTGATCTCACTCATATGTGGCGCGGCCGTGAGGATGTCGCCCCTCGCCGCGCCTCGGAAATCGCTAACGACCTCGTCAATTCCTATGACTAGGTTCGCTCTCACGCAAAACGTGCTACGAAGGGCCAGAGGAGACAGGATGGAGATACGCACTGCATCAGCTCGTGCAGCGCGCCGAGGCTCTTCAGGATCGTGCACCCGCGCGCCCCGCCATTCTGGTGGTACACATGCTCGGGGCGCTGCCGCAAAAGCTCGACGGTCTGCATCAGCTGGTGCGTGAGCGCGATGAGCAAGTGCACGAGGTGGAGGCGGAGGTGTACGTGCAGGGGTCGCCGGGGAGGAGGAGCACCCGCTCTGGGACTGGCGGTGCGGGTGCGGGTGCGGGTATTCTGGGTGGTTGTAATACATGTCGTCTAGCGCGAGGCTCGGGCCTGGGGACGGCGAGAGGCGGTACAGCGTACAACTAGCCCGCTTCTCCCGCCGCGCCATCGCCTGCGCCTTCAGTCTTCACCACTGGCGACCCCATTCCACTCGCACCCGAGTTTTTGTCAGACGAGGAGGAGGGGAAGGGGGAGGACGCAAAGGACTTGAGCTAGCGCGCGCTGGAGCTCGAGCCGGGTGCGGCGCGAGGTGCAAGGTGCAAGGTGAGGGAGTGTAAATTTGCGGCGACGTCGCCGTCAGTTCGAACTTCGGCTTCGCCCAGTGCCGATGGAGTTTGCCTTTGAGTATAAGAGAGAGTGTGTGAGTATGCGATGGACAGTGGATATAAGAGCGGATGGGGACGTACCGCAGAGCTCGCGGACGAGGCTCTCGAGCTTGGCGATGCGGTTGAGCAGGCGGGTCATCTCGATGATGTTGGGGTCATCCCTGCGTTCACGCCGTATGACTCGACGGCCGATGCACGAACAGGGGCAATGCACCTCAACGCGGGATCGTCGACCTCGTAGACACACAGCCCGGTCTACATCACACGTCAGTCAACGAAAGCACAGAGGACGAGTAAAAGCACGTACGAGGCCGAACAGCGCTGACACAGGCGTTTGCGGTCGCATTGTCGGAGATATCAGTGGCAGGCATGCGGCACGCTGGGGAGGACGTATCTTGCGCTTGGAGGTGTGGCAGTTGAGGCAGAACTGGGTCGTCCGGTTGCGTCTCCTGCAGTAACACCAGTATAAGCACGAGAGGACCCCCGGCGTACAAAGGGGGGAGAGGGAGGGTGTATCGTCAAGCGCAAGTGCGAGACATGCACATCAGCCGCAACTGCTCAAACGTTTGCATGTTCGCCCTCGTCAGTGCTGCAATCAAGACAATCAGAGATCGGCGGGTAAGGTTGCAGAGAACACATAACGCACCAACTCCCCGTATTCATCAGTGTCTGGCGACATACGAGACCGTCGACCTGCAGGCAGGCTGACTACGCGGCACCCGTGACCCAGCTTTGTTCCGCACCGTCAGAATGAAAGTTGAGGGGAGGCGCACCTGTGTATGGGTGTTCGTTTGGAGCAGCGGACGTCGCCGGCAATGACAGAGTGCGCACGCGAGGGTGTGGTCGAGTGGCTGGTGCAGCGCATGGATGCGGACGGTGGAGAGACTCGCGCAGAGTGACGATCACGACAGGACTCTGATCGCACGCGTCGGCGCTTTCGCCCGACGACCTCTCCCGATAATAGTAAAGGAATCCAGGCAGAATTGTTTTCAAGGGCGATTGGCTCAGTGGTTAAGGTGCGTTGCAGTTCTGTGCAGTTGCTGTGGTTTCTACAAGTACTTTGATTTTTATTACGGTACCGACGGTGAAAACCATGTTTCTATATTACTTGCTTTTCAATGTTTTCATACATGAATATAAATTCATACATGATTTCCTTGGTTCGTGAACCAATAATCATTAATCAATAATCATGTATGGTCTCGCGTCCCACACCTCCTGTTTCGAGGTGATATTCGGAAATCGCTGCGAGCATACAACTGCTGCCTGATCTAACCTGTATCCGCCTGCCAACTGTTCTCCACCGAGACCTTCTCCAACACCAGCACGCTATCAATTGCCACTGTTTGGCATGTATATCATGCCGTTTTACCGTAGAAGGTACCTGATTGTTCTTGGGCTATCTCGTGACTCGTACTATTGGTCTTACAGCCTTCCCTAATTTCGCGATCTTCCGTTAACTTACGCATACAACGTAAGCCTCAGACGAATTGCTATGAGGATGGCGACAGCTAGCGTACCCTTACTGGTAAGTGCAGCTTTGTAAAGTAAGAGATGGTTCATCAATACCACCGAGCTGCATAGCATCAGAAGCACTCGATGACGGCTGAAGATGGTGCTAAGCCGAATTTGATTATCAACGTTGCTGAAGATGGGCTTATTGATGGTGTACCGGCCTGTGGCCTGCAGTCACTAGTAGACGAAGGCTTGTACTCCAGATAGCGGAGGACGACGATGCATAGTTTGAAGATGTTGGGACTAGTGTCTAGAGTATATCGTATCGAACGGTGCTTAGAGACGTCTTGTGAATTTGAGACACCCACTGCTGGGGTGGTGAGGCAGCGTGCACTGGAGGGTCTCAGTTGGCAGCGGTTACTAATATCATGCTTCGCTACGATGTTTCACAAGTACATGGCAATTCTTAGGTTTGTAGCCTTGGTAAACTTCGGGATTCTGTTACAAATATCTGAACGTATAGGATCTGCGATCCTCAGACATAGAGTGGTGAACGTTCAGACGTATGGAGACTTTGAGACTGGATAGAAAATCAATGCGTGATGCCAGTACATATGAACCCGAGTCGCCCGCTAGAGATCCTGGAAACCGTATCAGTGGCGCTCTAAACGATTGGCAGTCGAAGGCTTACTCTTTTAAGCGGCTTCAGGACCGAATAGTCGACGTTCCATGGCCGCCGGATCGCATGGTATATAGGTCTAGAGATAGGCACTATTTCCACCGACTGTGCAAGTATGTTGGACCAAATGCTTGCACCGAAGTCTACATAACGCTTGAAAGGATCGACCAAATCAGGACATGCAGGTTGGTACCGATGTACTGCAAGGAAGAACCACGGGTTTTGTTGATCGACAGAAGGTGTAGAAAAGATTTGACGGATCACTCCAGGAACGAGGGAATCGCTTTCTCCAGCTGGACGGTAATATATTATGCTGTTGCGTTCCGATGGCCCCCTGTTGGTCGAGAAACGAAAACCACGGATCTTGACCGTTTTGTGCAGAAAAGCGTTACGTGTCAGCGTCCAGCCTGGTAACTCTCTGAGTAAGACATCTGAACATGATTCCAGAGCCGAATAAATCTCTTCCTCGATGGGTAGGAGCTTCGTCCAGTTAGGCTCATCGGCAGAGTGGGTGAGGGCTGTATCACCGCCGAATGTGAGGATATCGGAGTTGAGTGTACCCCGGGTGATATCGTCGTCACAAGCACGAGCTACGATCCTTCCGCATCTTTGTATCACTTCGGGCATACCAGGCTGCAGAGTAAAAGATTTGATGTTGGACGCTGCACAGAATGTCTTGATCATCGTTGTCTCTAGCTGACCTAGATATATCCTGCAGGTTAAAGACGGATTTGACAGAGTTCATCGCTTATCACGACTCACCAAGCTTACTATTGTGATTGATACCCTGGAGGGTACCGATTACACGTTCAAAGGGAAACATCCACCAGGAGTGCATAGGCCCGAAAAGGAGGAGGAAACGTCCAATATGTAGGGCATTGTGATGGTTTGGGCGAAGTTTGATTCCAGGACGGAGTTCTAGGATGCTTTGTAGATACGCGTGCAGGTATCGTGTATACTGATTGACGTGATGATGCGATGTACGATGTGAGGTAGCCCAGCGAATGGCCATAGCAAGGAGAAGTGTACTATGAGTGAGTTTTTCATGACGAGCAGTAGCCTCCGGGCTGTCAGAGACTGCAACCTTGTTAAGCAAAGATACCAAGGACACTGGTACGTCAAATTCGATCGCAGACCTCCATTGGTCCGCCTTGAGTTTGCCGTGACCCTTACTGCCAAAGTTGACGGGAGGACCTGCGTGCCACACAGGTCTCGTAGTAGCCATAATGTCTTCTTGTATCTGTCGTATTTCTGCCTTATTCAAGATGAAATTCGTGTCCGAGTCGGCGACGATGGTCTCATTGCGCGAGACCCCGGCCTCTTCCAATAGTCCTTCTCCTATGATCTCGGACAAAGGAGTGTTGGACGTCTGAGGTTCGGAGGAATCCAAAGAGCGTCCGGGATTTGGTTTACTCTGTCCAAGTTAGGGTTATCATTGTGACGCCTCAAACAGTTGAATGGGGGGAGCACACACCAAGAGCAACCGAATCGCTGTAAGTTTGGCTCGTTTCGCATTGTGCCCAGGTTGTAGCACATGTGAAGGAACGGGTAACGATCTTTCCTCACAGAGTGCGATAAGCACATTTACCGGGTACTTCCGCAGCTTTGAAACCGACAAATCATCGCGTCCCAATGTTCTTCGTGCCTTCATCAGCAAGGTGGGATCCACGGTTTCCTCCCCGTCTGGTCTCTCAGAATCTTCTTTGAAATTTTCTGGAACACTGATACCCAGGATCATCCGGATGTGGAACTGAACCAAGCCCGGGAAAAGAGCGTGCATCCCATCCACGACAACGGATCTTGTATTATCCCAGTACGGGAGCTCCATGAGGCATGACCACCGCACACCAGTACGCCGAAACAGGCGATCCCTTTCAGCTTTCGAGGAGGCCTGTCGCCACGCAATTGCATCTTTCAGAATGTCCAGGTAGTTCTTCATGATCCAACTATTCTGGTCGATGTTATTGATTTCTGAAAGCGGGAGATCGCATAATGCACAGAAAAGCCGAAATGAGTAGCTCGCTTGACCGCTAATCTTGCGAGAGGCGGGAAGATCAGATACGGCCTGGACTAGAGCGGAACGAGAACGGCGTCCGCGTGGATGAAGCACTGTGCGTGTATACCAGGTTCCATGCTGCCATGAATGCTTCAACTTCGTGACGATTGGCTGTATGAAGTTATTGGTCTGGTCGAGGGAGGGTTCGTTCGGACCTGGGATGATTCCTGCAAGGAAAATGTTCTCCGGCTTATAGCGAAGGCTGGGCGGGAGATTCAGGCAGACCATAGCAACTGATCCTACCGAAGCGGTTTTCCCTGCAGCTTTGTTCAAGAACGGGTTGAACCAGTCAATGGACAATGCCCAAAGTAGACGTAGTTCGCCATTTTGGCCGCGCATGAAAGGAGTTCCATCGGGTGCCATTATTTCGTGTAGCCGCGTTCCATCACCAACGTCCCATATTCCAGGTTTAGTGGATGAGGACAGTCCGCGATCCAGGAGCTCTTCAATTCCGGGCCTACTGAGGAGCCTGCCAACGAAGGAATCCAAGCACTGGACATGATAGGGCTTCAAAGGAACCCTGACACTTTGTCCGTCCTCCACCTTAGTGGTAGTCAGACGTGCACGACAGGGCTCACTGCGAGCGAAAGGGCGATAGGAGCAGCGAGAAGGGTATACCAAGGTATCACCTCGCCGTACAGGTTCATATAGTTGGCGACACTTATAGCAGCTAGCGTAGGTTGTGAATGTCCCCTCAGAATCAAAGGCTTTGCGAACGGACCGAAGATCGGTCGGGAAGTTTTCTAAGAGGCGTTGTTGTAGAGTGGTAGGATTAGGACCGAGTGCTGTTTCGATCACAACTAGAAGAAGTCGGAGCGCAGCGTTGCACCACCGACGAGTGAGGTGTCCAAGGATACTGAGAACAACGACCAAGTAGAGTGAAACTAGAACGAGTGGATTGGCCCTTTGCAACGGGTGATCAAAAAACCGTCCTGAGAGCGTTGAATACTACATCGGTTATAGAATAATATAACGTACCTGTGTCAAATATATCGGGCGACGTGCCATCCTGTGGCACAAAACCATTCGGAATCTCGAGTCTGGCAAGTTCCGCGTCAAGAGCAGTTATCTTCTCTGTAACGCACGTAACCATGGCTCCTTTGAGGAGAGTAATGCCTGGATCGTTGCCTTGGTGTTGTTCTATCTCGGCCAGAGATGTTTCAAGCCAAGAGCGCTCTCCTTTTAGATTTATTAATATAGACGGAGTACTGTGATCATTCCAAGCGGCTGCGCGTGCCCGCAAAATGAGTTCTCGGGTTCGAACTGCGTGATCCTGTAACTCCAGGTCGAGGGTGAACAGGCGGTCATATGGGGAAGAGGTGACGGAAGCATTGCTAGCATCTCCTGAGTCAGATGCACTATAAGTCTGTGCAGAAGGCCTGAGTCAAGTTCCTACACGAAAGTGCGCGAACTTACCGGAGAAGACTGAACAGTCTCTTGCTTTTGTGCACTGGAAGAGCTACAAACGAGAGGCGTTATACCGTGAAAGTCCCCAGCGGATCCTTCATCATTCCGTAGATTGACACGAAAGATTTGTTCCTCAAGGTTGGTCACGACATTATCCTAAATAATACGATAATACAATTGGTGCATTTTCATTGCTTCACGGATGAATTACTCACTGCATCCAGCGCTTGATGACAACGATATTCGTTGTAGACGATCTCCCGCCCATTGCACCCGACCGTTTTGCAGAAGCAAATACACGTCGGAGGGGCCATCCCTACGTCAGGATCATAATAAGCATATTTATAGAGCAAATTAGAGATAAGAATACCGTAAGAGTGAACTCGTCGATGTTATGCCGCGGCTTGTCAGTAGTGTGAATTTGGAAGTGTGCGAGAGAATCGTGCTGCTTTGAGGTACCAAGACGTTAGAAGTCTCGGGCTTTTTAAATGCTGCCTCAGCTACAAGCTGTGCACGCAACCTGGCAACATTTTGCTACAGCTAACAACGTTACCGCGAATATAAGGAATCTCAGCTCAGATGCGACAATACCTTGAAACATTGTCTAGCCTTATAGCTCGAAAGGGAAGTTGTTCATAAAGTGCTCCTTTTGGTCGCGTCTGTGATGTTAATGAAACTGGGGTTGACTGGGATTTCAAACATGTTTGGACGAGAGAACCAAGGCCGCACATCGACCCGGGATTTTCCCAGGCGCCGAGAGATTCAAGCGTGGGAAATCTAAGATTTCCCGCGCCTTTCCCTCAATCCATCCTCCATGCATGGCTCTAGTGATGCATCAGCAAAAAAACACTAGCCATACATGCTCGTGTAATACCTTAGATAGCCTCCATACAATGTATGATACCTCGATTCTTGATTGGGCATATCAACCCGACGGAGCCTTACTTGAGCTTATAGGTCAGAACGGAAATATCTTGTAAGCCCTACCAAAATTGGGCACCTTCTACTGCGTTTAGGTTGCGCACTAGGGTACAAGGGAATAGAATGTTACCACAGTGTTGCGAGAATACAAGGTCTCAAGCGCAAATATCCTAATACAGCCGTATATGCGCATGTGTGACAATGACCCTGCGTTCGGCTATACACGACTTGCACACGCCTTGTACGCCCGAATGTTTACGATGATAATAATATGGGAACAAGAGTACATCAGAGCGATACAGACGGCAATATAGGCAGCACGACAGGCAGAAACATGCAGGCATAAGAGCAAGGATATGACAAACAGTGAGCAACAAGACATGAGAACAAACCCGAAACCTTACTCGTCCGCCGCCGGTAGAGCTCGTAACGAGTCTACCCACGGGTGACTCGGATCCGAACTCACGAGTAAATTTATGTTGACAATGGCTACTCGCACTTGTACGAGTAGCCAGCGCCGGATCACCCGAACCTGCGGATCATCTACCCGCAGGTTTACGGGTCACTCGTTGTGGGATGGCGAAGAAGCATGTGGTGGTCTTCAGAAGGGGCACGAGAGGATGGACGTGAGTGCTGAATGCTCGACACGAGAATCAGCCCCGAAGGCGGAGCACTAGGACCAGGAGAGGGAGCGGGCATAGGTCGAGGGCCAATGGGGCGAGGCTGGGGACGACAAGGCGGTGGGTGTTGTGGAGTGTATGTCTGCGTTTGGGATTGTGTCAGCTGGGAGGAAGTAACCTGTGATCGGCCCGCCTGTGACCGACCCACCTGGAGGTAGCTTGAGCGCGATCAGGGCGAAAAGCAGGCGGACGAGAGAACGTCGTTTGCGAGTGCCGAGAAGTAGGAGCCGCACGCGAGCCAGGGGGGTCTGGAGGGGTCGTCTCCGCGGACGACGCTCGCGTCCTCAAGCCGCATTCGCTTAGCACGACGACGGCGTGCGGCCTCCTGGCGTTCTCTTTTCTCTTGCTCCTCGCGCCATATGTGGATCTTGTTGGAAACGAATTTGAATCCGGGGATTGGAGGCTTTGGGACAACCACGTTCGTGCCGTTGGCTGCACCAAACACCCAGCCGACAAGGCTTCAGTGTTTATATCGCGAAATATGGTGCACTTACGTGTTCCAGAGCTCGAATCAAACATCATTATTGCTGCGTGCATGTCAGAACACTGACACATCCCTACAGGACTGTAACAATAAGGCAATTGTGCTATAGGAGAACAGATGATGTGAGCGAGGAAGCGTGGAAGATAGCGCACACAGCTATACGTACCGAGATAACTCACGTCGAGATAGACATGTACTAGCGTTCCTCCCTGCGACAAGCATAGGGTTTGATAACGCGTGATCCTATTGATGACAATGCATCAAATGATCAGCTGTACAAGCAATACAGTGAGGATCCACACTCACCATGACGGGTGCTGTGCGAAGACGGTGAGAAGGGCCGTTGTCGAAGCTGGGTACGTTGAGTGAGTGAGTGAGTCAGCAGCAAGCAAAGCTGACAGTCAGATTGATAGTACTCACCTCTAGTACGACGGGCGTGTCCATTCATGCGATCGCACCGACTCATGTTAAGTGTGATAAGTGCTCGAACTCACTAACTGGGAGCGAGGAGTGGATTTTGGAAAAGTATGATGTGAAAATTACGCGTGATCGTGGTCTCGCGCATGCTGAACATACGTGGTGACGTCTCAGACTTGTTGAGGGGCGTTGATAACGTCGACATCACATAGCAAGGAAACTAGCCCGAGTCCACGCGTGAGCAGGCGCATCGAAGCGAATATAGGAATGGCGTACCGTGACGGTGTCTGTGCAGTAGGAAAATAGTGTGACGAGGAAATGAGGCGGCGCGATCTGTACAGGATAGTCGCAGAACTGGAGATAGAAGCTGTGAGCAAGTCTTCAAAGCGACGCGCGTCCTCGTGAAGGAGTTGCTCGGTGTTTTCCAGAGTCGCTGATCGCTCGAAGCGCCGGTTCAACTGCTAGCTAGCTACAGCACGTCGTGAATTTCTTATATTACCACATTCCAAAAATTATTGGTGCGGCCATATTCTCGAAGTGCACTGGTAATTTCAACGTCTCATAAGGTTGCGCAAGGTGTCTAAGCGGAAGTGTGAGCTCGAGCGGTAAGCACAAGTCCGTCCATGATGTCACCGCTGCGCCAGCTCGCAGGTCCTGCCGAAATACTACCTAGCAAGGTACAATGAGACTCGCATATATCAGAGTTCCTTACCGCTACGCGGAGCGCATCCTTGCCACGATGCCTCGCAATGATTAGTGCTACCCAGCAGGCACCGCTCTTACAGATTGGTCCGTGAGCCGTTGATCCACTAGGTCGATCCTGCATGGTGTCTATTGCGGCGCGGATGATAGTAATTGATAGCAGAAGCGAGCTCACTCATTCACGCACAAGAAAGGAAATAGCAAAGACATTGGCATTTTCCTGGGGCAAAGCTACGGTACAGGGCGTATGCGAGAAAAGGAAGTGACGCCGCTTATGGCAGGAAATCCACCCAGCGGTGAAAGGAAATGTCACAGGGATTTGTATAATGACACTGTCTAGGCAATATGAGTGCGTGGATAACTTCAAAAGGGGGGTAGGTACACCAATGCAATGCACCTAGCACGAGGTCGTGTTCGGCGTCATATGACTCGAGAGTGCGGCCTACGGACCAGTACTCTCAACGATAGACCTTGAACACAAAGTGGTACCAGACTTACATGCAGTCACCGTTCCACCGATTCCTCCCGGGTATATTGATAACCTTCCGCTTGAGAGTGGGCTTAGAACTGAGAATGTGTCCCCCTTCGTCGGACTGATCAACACGTTTGGTACTCCAGTCGAAGACATTGTCGTACTGGAATCCTTCACGGAAGAAGAGGTCACGGAACATCTCACGGAGGTAAGAGTAATCAGGTGTGTCATCGAACCCTAAGGACCGCGTGTAGTTCAAGAAGGTGGCAAACTCTATAGGTAGATCACGGCAAAGGATGTCAGTTGGGGTGGTCATCTTCTTCTCCATGATAAGGTCATGCTTCTGCTTGCGTGTAGCAGCCCTGAATCCCTGCCAGGGTAGGGAGCCTCGGAGAAAGTACAGTAGAAGGTAACCGAGTGCCTCCAAGTCATCGCGACGAGTTTGCTCGATACCGATATGAGTGTTGATGGAGGCGTAGCGAGCGGTACCCGTCAGGCCCTTCTTGTCCTTGTAAGGTATGTGGATACTGGTCTTAGGATGGCGATACCTCTTCGCAAGCCCAAAATCGATAGCGTAGACCCGGTTGCCATTCTCCCTATTACCCATAACAAAGTTTTCCGACTTGATATCGCGATGGACGAAGTTGCGAGAGTGGATGTACTCAATACGATCTATCTACAGACATACAACTGTTAGACGTTGAAGTGAACTCGACCGTGATCACTTACAAGCTGGTCTCCTAACATGAGCACAGTTTTGAGACTGAATTTACGCCCGCAGAAGTTCAATAAATCCTCGAGAGACGGGCCAAGGAGGTCAACGACCATTGCGCTGTAGTTGCTTTCGGTCCCGAACCAATGAACGGTTGGAATACCAGTTCCGCCGGCGAGGGTGTTGTAGACTTTGGACTCATATTCCAGCTGGGGATATTTCGCCTCTATCGGTTCGAATTTGATAGCAACTTCCATGTTCAAGGCAGTGTTAATGCCAGAGTAGATGTCCCCTGATCCACTGAGATCAGGAAGGATGAAGGCCATGTCTGCAATGTAACTCACCGAAAGACCCCTGGCCAATTTTCTCTACTAGCCTATATTTTCGGCCTACGTAGAAATTCGAATTCTTGTTGTGAGGGAGATCAGCCTGACTTGCGAATTAAACGATACCTGAACCAGAGATACAAGCACATACCATTGTCGAGAGAGAGCGTTCGCGCAAGAGGATCTCCGGGGTGGCAACGCACAATGTAGAAGCACATCGTCCTGGGAAGAGAGGTGCCTTTTAGTTCATAAGATACGTGATTACGACAATGTATGAATGGAATCAGTCCAAATTGATTGTGAGAATGACGTGGAAGATGGTCCCTCGAGCCTACTCACATTAATTGCGGAAGAGAAACGGGCCAAGTGTTTCAATAGGCACCAAATCCGGTATGGCAAGGGGGAACGAACGAAACAATCAAATAGAAGAAGTAAGTTCGCGAACAAGACATGTCCGTCCAGCGCGCCCGTCCCATGTGTGGTCACAAGCCTGTCACATATAAGTGAAATTGATCGCCCGGAGTCCGGAGTCCGACGACCACGACGTCGATAGACACGCCCAACTCGACAAGCTTCATCCGGCCGATACATAAGCAATCGACACATTTATGTCTTCAACTCTGGAATGTGGGCCCGCTTGTCTGTGTATTCTCTCTTGGCTCTTTCCCGGTGAGTTGATTCACTGCGGTTGAAGGCTTTGAAGTCATGCGGGTGATCCTTTGGAAACACTAGCGATACCAGAACGCCACTCTGGTGATACTGACATATACACCGTATGCTCGGGAAGCAGTCACTCCCCTTCTCCAAGACCCGTCCTCGAAGCCCGCCAAATCGTCGCTCTCAGTGTGTCTTTTCCTCTATGGCTCACCGACTACTAATTCGCCCCGTAAGGTTGGCTGTTGAGATCTGGGGTTGTACACGAAAATGATGTATCTATAGATCTATAACGCAATCTATACACCAGTGCTCCGTACCAGCGCTCTGTCAAGTTCACCGCCGTCGGTCAAGCCTTGCTGCGTTCTCTCCTGCTATTTCTTTTTAGTTCATCGCATTTTATTTCCTCCGCCCACCCGTACCTGTTTATCAGTTTTACGTATCTCGCCTAACCCACGTACTGTCTCGCTGCTGACTATGACATCTCCCGCCCTAGTCTCTCCGCCTGTCTCTTTTTGTACTGTTCTGATTGCATTTCCACCCCTCCCTCATGAGCTCTAATATTGTCGCCCTTTCCTGCGTACCTTTCAAGCACTTCACTATGTTTTCCTACTTCGACCGTGCTTCCTCTGAGTCTGCATCCTCCACAGTGTCTCCTACCGAGATTCTCGTCACCCACGAATTTTCACGTTACCCTGCAGACAATGCTGCTTTGCCTCAACACATTTATCCGGCAGTTTCTGCCTTTCCAAACCCACGCGCAACTCCCGCCATAAGCCCTCCAACTCTACCTGGCGGTAGGCGTGCAATCTATGCAGATGCCATGGTTCTACCATGCTCTCACACGCCAGCAGCGTTCTGCCCCAGCCATGCACAGGCTCGTGTCCGGGTTCCCAACGAATCTGGTACCATTTTCGTCGGTGCTACCATCACTATCATCGGTATCGACATTCGCACCCTTCAAGGTCCGTACCGAGGAACTATCACTTCGGTCGTACGCACCTTCCAGGACGCCCATCTACTACATGTTGCTGGCACCTCCCATTCGTCACTGGAATCGTGCCTCATTTTGGCCGTCCCTCCCGACAACGTTATCCTGGGTTGTATCCCTCGCCTCAAGCAACGGCTGTCGTCAGTGTCTTTCCTCCATACCTTTGGCACCCTTCCTGAGACCGTATCGGTGCTCTATCTCCCCATTTACCCACACAAGTCTCATTCGCGCTTCAAGTTTTTGCGCCGCTGGCATACTGCCATCTCCGACTTCGCCCTGTGGGCCACTTCACGTATTTCTGGCTTGCGCCAGGCCTCCGAGATGCCGGTCTCTCTGAGCACTCCTGTTTTAGCTCCTGCTCCCGATCCTCCCTCTCCCGTCCCGTCCTTATCGACACTCGCACACGGCTCTTGTGTCTCTGATGACGTAGCTTTGCCCTCGGTTTCTTAGCTCGCGGTACGGTTTATTTTTTTTTCGAATGCCGTAGCCTTTTTCTACCCTGATGATCATTGACTGCAGTATTGATTGTTATGTATCTAAGCTTTTGGACTGTCTTCGATAACGCACCCCCTCTCTCACCCTCCGTTATACCATCCCGCTCTCACGATTTCGCCTAGATACCTATTCCAGCTCACAGTAACGTCACGCCGAGTGCTTAGAGTTATGAAAGGGATGACATTTCTTAGTAAAGGCATGTATCAACTCTGGAGTACGCTAGGCATCCTATATTGTGAACCGTTCCATCAATATAGCTGATAATGTGTTGCTACCAGCGCGTATGTTGTGAGTTTAGTACGATATAATAACTACAAAGAAAAGCAATATCAACCCTCCAATTGAGCGTGTGTAGCCTTGGACCCTGGCGAGTTGGTTAATGGGTACCGGGAGGCTATCGTTTGAAGTGTCAAGGAATAAAATAATGAACAGCTCAATCTCCTGTCCAAACCATCTAGCAAGTCGAGAATCTACGAAAAACAATGACTGTCGTACCAGTCTCGTGGAAACAAACAACTGCAGAGCACACCTGGAAACTCCAGCCCTGCGTGCCAAGCTGCGTCTAACACGTCTCATGAGGAGATCAGGACGAAGCATCCTACCTACGCAAAGCGCTTTGATCTTGCACAAAGGCTAGACGGAGAGAGGGCTCATGCGTAGAGTAGCTAGACGTGAGAGACTGTCGTCTGCGAGGACCAGCAGGACATTGTAGAATGCTAGAGTCCAGGCTGTAGGGCAAGGCTGTCACTGGCACGTATATTAACGGTCAAGGCAATTTGTGTGAGCTGAACCTGACGGAGGACCTTGAAGAGCCGAACTGAGCTGAAATCGAGGGAGTGCTGCAGTAAAGGGTGCGACCGGGTCGTTCGAGTTGATGGCAGCGTTTGTCTTGTTGTTGTCGAGGTTCTCATCTTCCCAGAGCGCAGCAACACTGGATGTCAAATGGCGGCAGTCAGTGCCGCATCTGTAGAATAAGATAAGCCAGACCTTGAGGTTACAGTGAATATTTTAGACATGGCGTAGTCGACCACCGGGGGTAACACATTCCTGCGAGTGGTCTGAACAATATGTGCGCTTCAACACGAAGTCGGGTACGTCATGCAAACTCACCGGCAGTATATGCTCACTTTACCATCCGCTACGGTCCACGCTGATGATGTGACCAAAGGGTGTTCGCGCTATTCACGCGAATGACGCGCACGCAAGCTGACCGGCATTAAGCTTGGTCCATCTACACTGTCCTAATGTCGTATAAGTTGTGGGTGGCCCACCCGTTGATTGTCTTCTACACGAAGACATGGCCACGCTGTCGAAGATGCGGACCACGTGGATCGACATCTACATGCCATGTACGATATTCCTGGAAATAAACCAGAAAAGAGATATCTTGGTTACATCAGATACACTCACATACATTGAGGTGAACATCTTGTGTGTTTAGATGTCGACCCGTGTGGATGGTGCGCATTGAAGGATGTACCACACGACTCAAAACAATAGGAAACAATAGGAGGGCGACATACCAAAACGTCGAGCCGTCTCTATCATTGTACATGCATGCAATACCGAGCCGCAGCGAATGCCCGCTGTGTCCACTGGCACACTTCGCTAACGGAGACCTCCGAGCCATTTTGAGTACAACGCAGTGTTTCCTTTATCTAGAGAGCATACTGCAGAAGATAACGTAGAGTCAGTACCGCTAAGATTTATGTTCGATATGCGTGCTGAAGAAAAAGCGTCGAAGGTCGCCGAAAAGAGTCAGAAGCAAAGAGTACGGGATGCCGGGTAGTAATGATGTCATGAGATCGATTCCGGAGTCGGATGACAGGAAGGCGTGTTAAGACGAGTTGTAGCAGCCTTGATAGCGAAAATCGTTCAAAGACGTAGATAGACGTTGGGAACACGGTCAAGTACGCTTAGACGCCGTATCGGAGCGGGCCTCTTTCCGGAGTCCACGCTGGCATCATTTGGGCCTGCGCGAAAACCCATCCATCCATCCATTCGGTTGCCTTTGATCTCGGCTTCTCTGCTTTGTGAGAGTGTGAGAATCCCGATCTTGTGAGAGCGTGAGAATCCCGATATTGTGAGAGCGTGAGAATGCCGACCTTGCGAAAGTGTGAGAATGCCGACCTCGCGAAAACGATTGCCGCCCTTGTGAGAGTGTGAGAATGCCGATCTGAATATGGCGGCAGAGTGGCTTCTGATCCTAACAAATATAAACAAACGTCTGCTCCCGTTCAGCTGCAACATACATTCCGAGGGAACTGCGAGCCGACCACCGTGAGCGACATCATGTCCGAGAACTCGCCTTGGAAGCTGGTCCCATACTCCTCTCATCTGCTAGCACACGATGCGCTGGTCGGCCGTATTTCACAGCTTGAACAACTTGTTCATCTGTTATCGCACAAATTAGAACTACTCAGCATACGGGGACCAGTCGTCTCTAATGAGCCGTTTGGGTCCTCTGGATTCCATACATCAGCTCAGCCCTCATTGCTTGACAACATACACATCCGTCAAAACTCTGGCGAAACATTCTCCGAGTCACCGTCTCAAATTGTTTCAGTAAGTTATAAGTGTTTGAATGGAAATCTGACTGACGAATTCAACATTATAATATCAGGGTTTTTCATCCACAACAGAGCGACCTACTCCCAAGTGGGAAAGCTTACGGCTTTCACCGTGCCTTGTGGAGTCAATCCTCTATTCTGAGTGAGTATCTTACACGACAAGTTCTATTCACCGTTCATTTACGGTTATTTTCAGCATGGGCCCTCCTAATAAGGTCCAGAGGCGTACATTGCCACTTCTGTTAGATGGTCAGAGCATAATTGCTCAATCCCCACCCGCCCAAGAACGGATGGCCTCGTATGTCATTTTTGCAATCCAGACAGTCCTTAATGGTTGCACGATGCGAAGGTCTACGAGGACAGGCCCTATTGCTCTCATCATTACCACCACCGCTGATCAAGCGAGTCAAGCTCAGCGTATGGTTAGAAGCCTCGGAAGCCGTCTCCACATATCCTCAGCCTTGTGTCTTGGGTTCGACTTGAGTAACATCAAGGAAGAACTCGTCATACTGAAGGCTCAAAATCCACATATCATTTGTGGTACGCCGCAAAAGCTTCACGGTTTGTTCGCCACCCCACAAGGAATCTCTGGTGCCGGAGTTCAGCTCTTGGTCATCGACGAAGCCGACCAGTTACTTGCTCGAAATCTCCGCGGATATGTACTAGACATCGTCGGATTACTACCTTCTCCTTGCCCTACCCACACTGCCCATTCGTCCAACAGAAGCCTCAGTCAACCAGCATTTGTCTCCCCTCTGTTTGGCGAGGCATCGTCGATTTCAGTGAGACAGACGGCGGTTTTTTCTAACACCGTTCCTCAGGAAGTGCTTACATTTGTTGGATCTATGGGTGTTGTGTCACCCTCACGTGTTATTGCTCGCCCTGACAGCACTATCGGGACGGTTGGCACTGTCAAGGCCGGGCGAGGTCTCCGTCACCGTATGCTGTATCTTCCCATCAGGACGGAGGGCGAACCATGTGTTAGCATGATTCCTTCAAGCTATGGGGCCCTTGGAATCATTGGATCTGAACGTCGAGTCCGTTCTTCTGAGACAGATCAGGCTCGACAACGTAAGTTGGATCGGTTGGTTAGTATACTCAAGCACGTGGTAATCCCTAGAATTATCGTCCATGTTGGCGGCATGGCAGCGTTGAATGCACTTGTCGATCAGCTTGCCTCCCCAGTCATGATGACTATCCCTTTAGTAAGTTTGTAAGCATGTCCAAGATAGTTTTACTTACAACGTTCGCAGCATTCCGATATGGATAAACCGGCGCAGCTTACCGCAATTAACCGGTTCAACAGTCCTGTCTCAGGGGTTGTACACGTATCATCCTTTTCCAGGCTCCTGATTGTCTATGATGTGGACCTGACACGATCTAACGGCCTTCAATCGTCACTCGTGATAAATTATGGTCAGTCTTTGTGTCATAATATGCTTGCTTGGTGTCGTAACTGACGGTTTGTCCATTCTCAGATCTTCCGAAGTCAGTTGAAGAATACGCCAACCGGTTTGTTCGAACTGCTCTGCTCTGTTTATCATCTTAGTCATTTCTTTCTCAGTGTGGCTCCCGCTATGGATCATCCATGCGGGAGAGGCGTGATCATCAATTTTGTGACCGCCTCAGGGGGAGACGTTGAAATGCTCCGTTCTATTGAATGCTACTACAAGTATGTTCTCTCTAATATTTGTCGATCTAACTTTGACGTATTTCCTAGGATCAAATGTGTGAGTACGTTGATCAGATCTAACAAGAGACAAATTAACCAGTATCTAGGGGGAGTATTCCGGGCATACTGACACGGACGGTCTCCTCTAAAAGGGGGGTCTAGGTCGGAGTGGACAACTCAAGAGGTTATTCAAATTGCCGATTGTGTACGGCTTCTGATCAAGCTAAATTACCCCCACACAGAATCGTTGCATCCTCCACTTGTGCCTCCAGAAGCGCGGGCTCTGCCACTAACTTTCACGCATATACATAATTGTATACTACGTGCAAAAGAGAACAGGATTTTGGGTTCCGTTTGTACAAGGATTGCACCATGTGGCTTTATATTCATCTGCGAGAGGCCATACAAGCCCCACATGTAGCTTCAAGTGCATTTCTGTACAGTCTCAATTGCTATGTATTCTGACAACTTGAACACTCAAAAATCGCCCATTGAATCGGCGTCCGCACCTGCCTTGGTTCGCCTACGCTGACCTCTCTTATTCTACGTCATCGGTGGTCCTCTAGATGACGGCTTCTGCAAAGGCCTTATTCTACTTGGCCTTGATGGGATGCATGTACGTGCGTATTGGTGAAAAGGGTTTTGGCAGCCCTTCTCCCAGAATAGAAGTCTGAGCTAGAGCGTGTACTATCTATCGGCTGAGATTGTTGAATTCACCACCCATACGTACAGATCCGTCAGTATTCGATACATACCGGGACTTATTACACTAGATGACCATGATGACCATGAACATCCTACTGAGATGCATACACTGACGGTGGCGATGCTCACATTGTTACATACCCAAGGATATACATATCGTTAGCATTATAGATTAAGATGATAGGGGGATGAGACACACGCGTCGAAGTCATCACTATATCAACGTTGCCACCTGCGGTCTCCATGAGGTGGTTTGTGCCATGCTGAAGGGTCCACAAGCACGCGAGACTAGACAAACATGCGAAGGATCGAACGACGGAAGACAGAGTAAGGATGTGAGGCGCTTATGCCTTACAAGGATCTACTACCGCCTGCTCCACGGCCGTCACTAAGAGTAAGACACTGAGAAGCCTTAAACAGCAAGCGAATCGAACAACAACATTAAATGCTTACCACTAACGTATCAAACCGAGTAGAGTGTGTGCGAGGAGGCGGAAGAATTGGGACTCGGAAGAGGATGTAGACGAGGACCAAGTTCTTAACCAATTGTCTCATGCACCTGGCTTTCGGCAATTATATAGTTACATGGGACGGAAATACAGCAAGAGCTGTATGTGGACGTCCGACGCATGATCCCGCATTATTATATGCATGCTTGCTTATCCGAAGACGAAGCTTTAACCACGATGATGTCGAGGGTATGGTGAGCTACAAAACGGGCGTAAGTCTAAGATCAGTATACCATTATTCAGAAATAAATATGCCTTGCTGCCATTGTGATCGAGACTCGCCTCAAATTGCTTATTCGGTCTGCCTGGAGAGAGGGAGTTGAAGTCTATTTGGAAAGTCCGAACAAACAGTGCAATACTCAGCAGCTCGCGTAACCTTTAGAACAGTGAACGGACTTCGGATAGACCAGCGATCCTGTATCCTCAGGGCATTGCGAAGTTGTATCAGGACCATTATGAAGGCTGTATAAGCGATCTAATGGGCTTCACTTGAGGGTGGCGGAATCACAAAAATGTGAAGTACGGAGAGACGCGCTCCCGCAACGCGGGAGACGCTCGGGGATCGATTACAAGGCAGGCGTTGGTCCGCGCTTCGTGTATGGCGACGGTAAGAGTGGTAAGGGCTATGTCGGAAAAGGTGGGGTGGGTAGGTGGTGTTGCCAAATGGAGAGAAATACACGAAGACACGCAGTCAAGGTGCACGGCTGTGAAGAAGTGCCTGCAGCACGACCGGATTCTTGCGGATGTAGATTTTGAAAGCGTCGGACGACCATCGTCCGAGGGCTTGAATACGATCGTCGGGCCAGCCAGCCGCAGCGGAGAAAGTCGCGCCGCCCGCCCGCAGCGAATGTCCCCCGACATCGCCAAGTTGACCCTTCCGCAAACGCGATAGGAACCAGCGTCGAGTAGGTATATGACCATCCTCCGTTAGCCAAAGCGCGGGTTGGAGAGGATGAAGGCGGTCGCGAGATTGTAGGTACCGCGTGAACTCCGGGATAGGATTAATGATCCCAGGTTGCGCCGTGATCAAAATGCGATGTCCTTCGAAGACATGATCAGTCTTCGACGCAGGGAGGGTATAACCAAACGACCGCAACGTAAGTTCAGCGGACGATCGACGTATGACCTTGCGCCATGATTGTAGTTCCGGGTTGTCATTCGAATACCGACACCTGACGCGGCAAGTGTCAGCGCGGGCTCGTGCGACGAGCGGGGATACGTACCTGACGGGGCGAGGGTCAATGCGGTCGAGGTGAGAGCGCCACCTCGCCATTGCCCCTCTTTTAACCCTCCTCCGGAAGGATCCAACTCAGGGGCTGCCTACGGCTGCGACTGCAGCCCGCCGCCTCTGAGACTTCCGTATGAAGGTCGCGATCGTCTGCGCGGCAGACGATCGACCGAGCGCGGCTCGGCGAACCCCGTGCGACTCCTCGCGACGCCCTCGCCCATTAGACTTGTGTAAATTCCTTTAAACTCGATATAATTCCAGATACGAGCGCGCTTCCGCGCCACGTGTATATGTGACACTTCTTGACGCCGGCGTCTCTCGACCATCGTCTACCATATATCATCGACGACTGACTTGGACCTTGCTTGTACCGGATGAGAACGTGCTCAACCGTAAAGGTGAGTGCATTTTGATCTATTCATATGTCGTCACAATTTCTTGCACGTTTTCTTCCAGACAACGAGAGCCTCTCTTCTCCCCCCTCCACCAAATCACGCCAGAAGTCATACCATACAGCCTCTACTAGGCTGCTTTGTCCAGGTCTGTTGCTTTTTTGTGCATACTTTCTAAACTGAAGATGCTATTCTCACGATTCTTGTACGACTCTTTTTTGCGAATTTTCATGATCCATCTGGGTCGTGGTTCGATCACAATGTACTGAGGGCTGTAAAGAATTGACGTAGCGGTAAGCCTAATTCATTCACAAGATACGCAATACTCACTCTCTCGGGCTTGGTTGTTTTGTCATTCTCCAGGCTTACAGAATCATCTATTGAGATATTCGAGGTGCTTAGTAGCGGCACTGACGTCCATAAAGGTGGGTTTGACTACCCACCTTACTGAGAGATAATCCTTGTCGCCATGCCCCTAACGCCTCACCCTCGGAACCAGTAGCATCCCGATTTGCCATCGTTGTCAGCGTCTGCGAATGTAGACAACGATGTATCACCCAGCCCTCGTCCACCAATGCCTGATGCTGCAGACGAGACTCAGCCTGCACGCACGGCGCAGTGAAGTATAAATCTGTCCGCAAGGCACAATCCTGAGTCGTCTATCCTACTGTGAACCTGTCCTCGAACTCACTTTTACTCAATCTGATAGTACGTGCTCGACATGACGATCCCAACAACCATACCAAAATCTTCGATCACATGGCGCACAGGTACTTAGCTGCCTCACTAGCGCAATTACAGCGTGGTCGGGCGCAGTATGCACGCCGTAGGATGCGGTAAGATGCAGTAGTCGACGCGGTGAGAAGCGGCACCACTATCATACCTCTAATAAAGCACCTTGTTTCAGGTAAGGTTTTGGAGGCATATCAAGTCAATTACCTATGGTGATAGCGGCCCCTTTTGTCCAGTCTCATCTGTTACAGGCTGGTACTACTTTCATTGACGAAATTGCACGAGGAGTCGTGGTCTCGAGTCTCAACATTTCAATATAGATGCATAATTTGATGTTTATACAGCCTCCTTTCCATCATATGGTGGCCTATTCTGAGTCGGGAGGTACGAGTCGCGCTCAACGTTGAATATTAATCGTGAGTCGTGACCGACAAGCTCGATACGAAGGCTGAGCGCTGACCTTCAGGTTAGGGTTTCGCATGCGCGTATGGTGGAAATATAAGAGGCAACAATGCTGCGCCCGCACATATGGCCTTGTACTTCCTCTCTGCGCTCAGTATTTTATTTCCTCTTCAAATACTTCAAGCATGCTCGTAACTTCAACTGCAGCTACGTCTATTGATATGGGGTGCGGCTTCTCACGGGTGACCTTACCGTATCGAAGCGCCGCCATCTGCTCACGCAGGATTATATTATTCAGCTACATTCTGAGACTTTTAGGTTGATGTACCGGGCTAGTACCCGAGGCAGAGATCATTAAGACGTTCGAAAACAAGACTGAACATAGTAAGAAAGACGCTGGTACTTGCAGAAGCACGTCCACTGTTATTGACTCTAATGTTGAATTCGTACGCGAGTCTACGAGCGAACTGGCGAAGCACAAGTACCGGTGAGTTGACCTGCCATTCAGAGACCCAAACTGAGAGCCGGGTATGTATTTGGGCCCGGATCACCGGGACTGGTGAGTCTGGATACCCACAGGTGTCTCGACGAATCATTCAAGAAGTACTCGCAAGTTTCACAAACTCGTGCTGACGGAGGGGAGAGGCTTGAAAGGCCTAAAGATGGCCTCTCTGCTTAGCTAGTGGGAATCAAGCTTTAAGTATTCATGCATGACTATGAACACGCGCTTGATCGAGTCCTTAGTTCGTAGACCAATAATCACATTCTATCTTCTGTCTCACACATCCTATCTATCGCCAGTTCAAGCACTAGTAAGATTGTTGATCATCAGCAACAACGTCAATGAACAGACGGGGCTCACTGGAGTCGGGTCAGGACCTCGGCAGTGTCAAGCATGAGCAAGGTACGTGGTTCGGACGTTACCTCCCAGAATCTTGCTGGCTCGTCATTGCGATCCATGAGAATGATATACTGCACCAACGGTCCGTGCTGCACGGCGACCTCTGCCAGCCTATTCAAATCTAACAAACCCAGAGGATCCACCTCCGGGTCGCGGCTGCTAAAGTGGACAACTAGATGCGTGATCGAACTATGATCCAGTATAGAGCCCAAGAAGTCCTATAATCATGTCATAATCATTGTCAGTGAATAAGAGACTATGATGAGTTTCGGAGACTCACGATACATTGACCTGCTGAATCCCAGTCCCCGGGAGCTGTCTCATCGGAATAATCAACGTAAATGGTGAGGCGCGCAAGCGAGTCTTTGTTGGAGCACAAGGCACGATGGATGGCCGTACTGTTGACCTCTGATACCCTGATACGGATGCTCAGTGCGAACGGCTGTCCCTCAGATAATAGCGAAGAGAGCTGATCAGCCCGAGAGGCTGTGAGGAAAGCGGAATGTACATCAAGATGTTCCACTTGACATACGAGACCAAGAAGGTATAGGCTCCGGATATCCCCGCGTAGATGTTGGATACAGTTCCAGCGTACTATTTTCTGTGCTTGTATATTCGCCTGCCGATGTTCTTCGATCTCCTCCTCTTCAAGATCTTCGTCTTCCTGCCCTGTCCAAAGGGACAGATCTCGCACGTTCGGGAAACACGCAACGATAGGCTGTGCCAAAGCAAACCTACAATCGTCAACAAACAGGGTGTCCACCTTTGGATACTGAATATCGTGACATAAAAATTCCGCGTAAGTGACTCGTAGTTCACACAACGAGTGTGCAAACCGTGAGAGAAGGGGTACTGGATCTCCTGGACAGAGAGTCTCGTCTGACCAGAAACTAATCTCGACCTTCTCCAGACTTGATCGAGAATAATGGAGGACTTTGCAGGCGGCTTCATTCAGTGCAGGAAAAATGATAGATCTGAGGGAAGTCAAAGCGGCTAACGAGGAAGCTATCCGCTCATGAGACATTAGGATCTCGGTGTCCAAGATTTTCAGCTCTTCCAGGCGTTTTGCGTGCGTGAGCATAGCTAAGAAGAGATCGGCTTTCGGTCCAGTTTCGAAGCGCCCTGGTGCACGTATCTCGAGGCTTCGTAGGAGGTCAAAGCGTGACGGTTCGATTAAGATGTACCGGCAAAAAGACAGAATCCTTGCTCTCGAGCGAAGCACTACGGGAGATTGCAGCAAGTAGGGTGCGCCTGCTGCATACAACGCTCGGCATGTGTGCATCATGTAAAGTAGCTGGGTCCCACGTAGGTAGGACATTATGTTGAGTAGCGTATCGTAGTCGAGGGAAACTTGCATCTATTACGGAAAGCCAGCCATTTATCTTTCAGCATGCGAATGAATAGAAACGCATGTTACACACCGTAATAGTCTGGAGGACAGACAAGGTTAAATTTGAGGAATACTGGGACAAAAGTGACTATCCTAGGGCAGAGTAATACGCTGAGCCGCCGACAATGAGGTGAAGGAGCGATACTCACGTTAGCCTATCTTATAGTCTTCACCACTACAGCTCTGATCACACCGGCGTTATGCCTCGTGCTCGCAGTTTGTGCGGTTCAGATATGAAGCCTTCAACCGTGAATCAATTGTTTACTACCTCGTTCTGTGATTAGAATCGTCAGCATAAAAAGTATGGTTTCAACGATCCGAGAACAGAATCTAGGATCACAACAAAGTGTCGCAGTGTGAACCCATGATGCACATGGTGTAGGCCGTACATGATATCATGGCAGAACTAAAGCCGCTTATAAATTGTGGACTGATTGGCCTAGGGATATTCCTCGCGCCCTGCACTCATTCAGATGCCTGATGCGCGTTAGCTTCGTCTCTGGTGAACCCTGAAAGCACACGTACGTGCAATGCGTTGACTCGAGGCGGGTCATCCCTTACAGCCGGCTTTCCGCACAAAATCCGGACATCCCCTATGAACGAGCATATCCGAGAGTGACCTGGCTGTATTATGCAATGCAAAGTGCGTATCGTCTACGATGGTTGGTGCCGAGGTCCACTGTCCACAGCAAGCGTCTACCCGAGCCGCGCGTAGATTATGCGCGCCTGAAAAGAATACCTTCCTTCCTGCACATCCATCCATCCATCCATCCATCCACGGGCCGTCTTTCTGTATGTGTTAGCTACCATCAACGTGACTTGCCAGCATGTTGTCTCGAACCTCCCCATAACGTTTAAGCCGACCAAGGTTGATTGGGCAAGCTGTTGAACATCAAGTCAATATATTCAGCGTGATCCCTGACCATCGCAGATGTTGAACGTTGAACTCTGCTGCCAGGACATATGACGCTCAAAAGAAGCCTCTAGCGAATACTGTACATACCGCACATCGAGCCGGAAGGCGGTGCTGTCAAGTTTCAGTTAAGTTATTTTCCCAAGTTTGGTGCATTTCCGTCAAGCGGTCTTAACCTCCGTCGTATGACCCCCGCCACTTGCGGAATTTTGCAGATCTGCAAGGAAAGATCTCATAGCGCTGATGAATCGTTGGCACAAGAATTTGGGGATCTGATATTTTACAACATCGAGACTTGGTGAGTCATGGAACTGTCATCCGCTGGATCCGATTATGTTACGCCAGTCGTGCGATTCTTATCAGGCCATACGCCTCTGTCAATAACTCCAGGATCGCACGAGTGTTGAGGCGGCACAAAAATGCAATCTCAGTTACCGAAGACCAAGGACTAGCATGTTGTCATCTTCTACCGCTTCGCGGCGTGATGTTAGAGAATTCAATGTCTTTGATTTCAGATGATTCTCTGCGTCTCAAGAGCTCAGCTGGTTTTATGTGCTTAGGTCGGTTTCGCCTTTCAGATAGGTATCTCTCCGAGTAAAAGGGGTGCCAGTTGTGCTAAAGGCAGACAGATCATTGATCCAGTGTGCACACGGGCGGGGCAACCTGCCATGCATCATGACATCGCCGAGAATAGCGTGTCTACGGTGGCCTTCACGGCAAGGTGTGTCGTTCAACTTTGTCTGGACACTGAAACGCGTGATTAAGGCCCGGAGATGGGGTATTGGGTCCAGGCTGTGATGTACCGGGAGTCGGCGGAGATGAGGTTGTGGATGTCAGGTACAGCTAAGTGAACCTACGAGCACCCCCATGCTGATAGCGATGCCCGTGAGCTGCTGCACCCGTGGCACAAAGATCAGATACGTGCAAATGACACGCATCTCATTGACCTGAGAGCGGCGGCGATGTCTCCGTCTCCGTTTGAGCTTCTACCCGTAGGGTAAGCTGCAGGAACTCAGCGAACGTGAGCCAACTGAGGAATATCATGTACAGCCAAGTGAGCCCGCGAGTATGGTGATGAATGTACCCGTGAGCTGCGTACCCGTGGCGCAAAGATCAGCGACGCGGTACGCGACCAGACGCAACACGCGAACAACACGCCCGACCTGCCAGCGCGGCGGCGCCGTGTTATCCATATCTTAACTTGTGAATTGACCTGCATTTTGTACGCGCACTCCGACTGCCCTTTAACTGCCCTTCGCCTCTATTGTGCAGCGCCGGATCCGGAGCGAGGCAAGTCTTCTTTCGGTTACGCGATCATGTGTGCACGTGGGTGAACTATTCGATCAATGCGCGACTTGAAGCTTGAAGCTTGAATTGAACTCATCCAGCTCGTAGCCGTGGTCCCTCGTCCCTTTTCATATCTCAACTCGCTTTGAGCCTTCATGCACATGCCTGCGACCTTACTTCGATCCAAACAAACATCGCCTTCGATTCTCCTCGAAGTATTCATCTCAACGCGCCTAATGCTTGCGTTAACGTTGGCCTTGCTTCTCTGGCCCGCACTCCATACGGATCGTATTCCCAGGGAGCATCCTCCTGGCGACACAACAAGCCTCTCTTCGAAATTTGAACACGGGCAGCAACATTGATGAATTCAAGTTCTTACAAGCGCGTTGCCAATCGAACTTCCAAGTCTGTGCGCACTGTGAGCCCCAACACAACATCTACCGCAGCGTCTGTACTGAGATTCGTGCGCGGACAGCTCAATCAAAAAGGCGGTCACCTTCACGGAGGATATCACCGCTGTACAGAAGGCGAACGGCCTCTTTGCGTCTCCCAAAGGTACGTTCAGGCCTACGACACGTGCGAAAGGCCAGCCGTTTCTAACGAATATCTGGAGAAGAGTTCTGTGAAGTAGCGAAGAAAGTCCCTTTGGTGACATAGTTCAAACACTTCGGATGCCTTCCGCAAGATTCGCTACCGTAGCACAACGACCTAACCATCCGCATCATCCCCAACAGAGAAGAGCTTGTCCGTGATAGTGGATATAATCAACACACTCAATACCGTCGCCAAATCGAATATAAAGGTACGTACGATTCGCTCAATTAGATCCCAATTTCGTGTTGGCTTGCTTTAAATAGGGCTCCATGATGGTTAGCTTCAACGCCGAAATTCCCGTTGGATGGTTAGCTCAGTGTCGCTTTCTACCCCATATACCTCGTTGCCGAGCGCGTCCAGGTTATTTTAACCCCCACGGATGACGAATAGTACATCTGGGAGTCTGCCGCCGCTGGTACCTTCACCGTTACTCCCAACTGTGTTGGCCCGTCTCTCGGCCGTGTCACTGAGATCCGTCCAAGGAGAAGCGATCCGAAAACCTTGAAAGAATCAAATCAAGGACATCGTCAAGAAGTAGTGACAGTACAACTCCTACCCCATTCAGCTGGCGGTGACCAAGGAGGTCGAGAAGATAAGCTGTTTACGAGTTGTTGGCTTAAGTAGTTTGATGTTAGCGCGTTGTACAGAAGATCGAGGCCGACGAGCAGCAACTCAAGGGCGACGCGGAGAAGCTCAAGATCGAGGAAGTTGATTAAGATAAGAAGAAGAGCAAAGGGAAGACCGTTGAACGAGAAGCTCAACAAGACCAAGCCAATCTGGATCCGTAGCTCCCGGGGGATCACTGAGACGGAGTACTCTAGAGTCTTGCGAATATCTGAAAGGACCACTTGACCATCAAGCGCTTCACCGCCGGGGTCCTTCTAGTTCATGTTTACCCTCTTCATCCCTAAGCAGTAAACCTACTTCAGTGGGTCACTCGATCCCTTCGAGACTAAGAAGAAACTCAACACCACCGCGTTCTACGTTCATCGCGTTTTTGTCGCGGACGATTGCAAGGACATTCTCCCTGAGTGCCACATCTCCGGCAAGGATATCGTCCGTTCCGAGGATCTGCCCCTCCGTATTTCGCGTGAGATACTCTAGCAGATTCAGATCCTTAAGGACATCCGAAAAACCGTCGTACGACATGCAGTGATCACTCCTTATAACGTCCCATTGGTTTGAAGCGTTTACTTCCCGACGTAAGTAATCACTTTTCTTTTTTTTTTTTTTTTTTGGAAGAGCGCGTCGTGTGTAAACGACTAGCGGGCCCACAACCGCACTCAGACGGCCCGAGCCTGCACGCTAGATAGTGGTGGATGGCCACCGCGCTAACCAGGGGGGAAAATGCACTTACGCACGCCATAAGGCAGTGTGGGAGTCGAGCCATCCGTTGAACGGATTCAGTCGGGTGGCTCTATACCCACTAAAACCCCAGGGGTATTGATCCAGTCGTCTGGTAGAGTGTTGTTGTCGCGGAGGGTACCGTCCCAGGTACGGAGGACGAGGTCGCGTGGAATTGCCTGCCGATCATAGCGCCACGCGCTCGTCATAATACGATCAAGGGCGAGGCGCGAGTTTATCGTGAACAGCCACCGGCGCGAGATTTCTTTCACGGTGTGCCACCGTTGGACGTCGTCGCCGAACTCGATGCGTCTTTCGCACCTCAGCTTCCAGATGAGGTACGCCGATTCAGATACGAGAATGGAGAAGAGCCGTCTGGCGCCAGGGCAGGCCTGCCCATGACGTTCGAAACTAATGAGACTACATCCCAGGATAGTGCCCATACAGATGGGGGGCCACAGCAGGCCTTTGAGCTCGAAGAGCCGTCGCGCTAGGTCCCAGATCAGGCGAGCACCGGGGATGTCGCATTCGAGGAGCATGTGCGGCACGGATTCGACGACGCCGCAGGTGGGACACAGGGCGCGGTCCTCGTATCCTGGGATGTGTTCCCAGTATGAGCCACACCGCAGTGCGCTGTGCATACACTTCCACAGGAAGTCGGAGATCGAGCGTGAGATGTGCTTCGAACGGAGGGAGGTCCAGACGAGCTCGGGGGAGGGGAGAGTCCCGGCGACGTCCAGCACCGCCTGCTGGACGAGCTCCACGTTCTCGGCCGTTTTGCGTCGGGCGGGTACAGGGTGAGAGGTCAGTATTCCCCGGTACCCGAGGGCTTGGGATAATGTGCTAATCTGCGCCCCCGACAGATCGAAACGATGCGGCACTACAAGATCCACGTCGTTTGCTTGGTCGAGTCTCGCACCTTGGCCCGCCAGATCGTCAGCACCTTCGTTTCCCTCTTCGCCACTGTGCCCTGTAACCCAGCGGAATGTCGTGGGAGCGGATCTTCGTCGCAGGTGGTAGGCGGCCGCCCTAAAGAGTTCTGAATTGGCGACGTTGATCCAACCGCGGGCTTCACATTCGGGAAGCTGGAGGGTCAGCCCGTCAATGACATATTTGGAGTCGGAGACGATGTGGAGGGGGGCAAAAGAAGGTGCGTCCTGCGTGGCTCGTAGTACTGCAACTAACTCACCAACCTGATTAGTCTGCGGGAGTGTGG
The DNA here is from genome assembly GCA_005298045.1 of Pleurotus ostreatoroseus. Classification (NCBI taxonomy): domain Eukaryota; kingdom Fungi; phylum Basidiomycota; class Agaricomycetes; order Agaricales; family Pleurotaceae; genus Pleurotus; species Pleurotus ostreatoroseus. The sequence continues at coordinate 6,735 of SWBT01000111.1, read as the reverse complement.
GTGGGACGAGTAGGGATTTGTTTGCGGGGTGCGCCGCCCCATACCAGATGCCACTCCCGGCCCGCGCCCCAGTCTCATCGTGGATGCACGCTCCATCCGTGAACACGGTGAGGGCCTCCTCATCAATTTGGAACCCACGCAGGGGCCTTAAAGCGGGGGCCGGGGTCATGCGTTCGGGGGCGACGAAGACGCGGAAGCCGTCGGCAATGCTGCGCGTGGTCAAGGAGGGATCAAAGAGGATGGCGGTATCGGTCTTGCGAGCATGCACGTTTGCACGCTTGCGGTGACTAGTCAGGGTCAGCCCGTCTCGGTTTCCTCGACCCCGGGGGGACCATTTGCGGCCAAGCGAGGCCAGAACACTTTGCGCAAAGGTCGCGCAGCGGTGCGGGTTCCGACACCCACGCACCCGGTCAGCGGTGCAGTCGTCGCACGGACAGTCGGCGTCAGCCGTGTGGGGAGAATATCGTGGGTGGCGACAGCGCCGTGTGGCGCGACTTAGGCCGCCTGCAGTGAGGACGGCGTGATGTTCACGAAGGCAGCGGGCGCAGCCCGAGTTGTTTGTATTGCGGATGGACATGGGAACACCAATATGGTACCAGGCAGGTAGGTCGCGTTTCAGTGAGTGAGAGAGCTTAACTGCGTGGAAACTGACATTGTATTTCTTTGCAGCCCGGAGTATCCAACGGAGTGGTTCAGGAAGGGCAGAACTGGAGTTGGAGTTCACCTTCCAGGTTTGTAGGAAGATATTCATCTGGGATATCTTCTGGACGGCTCCTGAGGCACGCGTGACTACATGCCCAAGCAGATCATCGGCGACAAAGGCCCAAAGTGCACGCCGTTCGTCAAGTCGGAGAAAGGAGCGAAGCCACATCAAGTCGATGGCATCGTTGCGTGCTCGGATGTCGAGAATTCCGAGGCCGCCATCTTTCATTGGTCTGCGGATAGTTGCTTCATTGACCGTGGGTCGTTGGTCATCCCAAACGAAGTTCTTCAGGGTGGTCTCGAGCTCTCGGCATACCGACTGAGGCATACCTTGTACACATGTCAGATATTGGGTACGTCCTCCCACCACCATCTGAGCAATCAGTTGCTTGCCACGAAAGGTAGGATGAAGGGCGGCCCAACGGCGCAGATCATCCCGCACGAGGTCTAGGACTCTAACCCATTGCGCGGCAGCATTGATGTCATTCCCGATCCAAGGTCCCAGAATTCGAACGGCTTGGCCGTCTGCCGCAATACGGTTTACGGTCGCTGGGAGCACGGGTCCCCCGGCACGTAGGCGTCTGGTCTCGACGACAGAGGCGCGATACTCAGGTGTGCCCATTGGTATGATTTCAGTTTTGTTGACATTGAATTTCGCTGTAGATGCGACACACCAGTCATTGAGAATGACTTGCAGGTCATCGAACTCATCGTCCATCGACAAATACACCGTGGTATCATCGGCGAAGAGTTTTGTGACCAGACGATCCGCAGCGCCAGGAATCTCATAGCCGGATAGGCTTGAGGAGCGGAGCATGTTTGCCAAGGGTTCGATAGCCAGGTTGAAGAGGAGACAGGACAGCGGATCGCCTTGACGCACACCACGGGTGACACGGAAGGGTGAGCTTATTTCCCCATTGATCAGCACTACAGCAAACGCGTCACTGTATAGGTTCCGCACGGTACGGACAAAGGAGTCCGGCAGTCCAAAGGCCGATAAGGTCTGCCATAGGTAGTCATGGGCTACCTTGTCATATGCCTTTTCTTGGTCCAACGCTACAATGATCCACCACAGGCATCCCAACATTTTCCGCCTCCGGATAGTCTGACGAAAACTGTGAGAAATGTTGCCTTTTGTGATCTGGATGTTGTGAATTACCTTACATGGTATACTAGACGCCGTTGAGGTAACATTTCTTCAAACTATTCGGCGTCCCGAAAAGGTAGTATGCCTGTGGTGGATCCCGTTTTCATCGTTCGCTTCGGCATACTCCAGCATCAGGGTGGCGAGCATCGTGTGGTCAGCGATGTCACGTCCGGGGACAAAGCCCGCTTGATCCGGGTGGATCAGGCTCGGTGCAATGCGGGCTAGACGTACGGCGTATTGTTTTGTGAGTAGCTTATAGTCGGTGTTGAGGAGCGTTATCGGTCGGTAATTAGCCACGTCCCTGATGTCACCTTTTTCCTTATAGATTGGGCACATCCACCCTTTGGGAAAATCGGTCCCGTGCCGGACACCTGAGGACACAATGTCATTATATAGCCTGGCCAGGGTTGCAGCAATGTTGAAGCCGGGCTTCTCTTGATCCCTCAGTTTTATAAAGCGGTTGTCCAGGCATTTCCAGAGTTCGTAGGGGATGCCATCGATCCCGGCAGCTTTTCCCGTCGGGGCAGCTCGTATGGAGGCACGTACGGAGTCTTCCGTGAACGAGGCTTCAAGGTCCCGGCAGTTGGCCGCAGATGCCTGGGTGGTGATCGTCTGTAGTGCTTCTTCGATTTTGATGGCGCGGAGGTCTGGCGGGACTGAAGGACGTTCATAGGTAGTCTGCAGATTGTCGTGGTAGTGGCGGGCAAGCTCCGCCATCTGGTCAGAACGTGTAGCAGGGCGGTCGGGTTGTCCAGGGGGGTGCAGGGCGTAGAAAATATCGCGTGGCTTATGGTCCTTTGCGGCCTTCGGCCAATATTTGTTCATTGTTTCACCGCGAAGGCGGTGATTCGCCTGGCCGACCAACTTGGTTTGGGCATACCGACGATGTTCGAGATTGGCTGCCTGCTCCCGCAGTATGTCTACTTCGATGTTGCGGGGATCAGAGGGGTCGCCTTGAGCTTCTCTCGATAGCCATGCTGCTTGGTTGTTCAAGGCATCGATCTTGTGTTGCATAGTAGGCCCTAGTGTATTGCAGTGTTCACGAAGTAATCACATTTCGTTCGCGTCGCGATCATATTTCTACTAGATCCAGATAATAGTAGCTATACATCTCGACTGAGCAGTCGTTAATACCAAGATCCGTCCTCGATCAACAAGGATACGTAGTGGTCTAACTGGACTACAGTTTACTGTAACAACACCTTACTTGGTCTTCCTCCTACGGATGCTTTTACTGTAGCGGGCACGACAAGAGGTGTTTTTCAAGTACATTTTCAGGAAGTCCTTGGTAACCCAGTGATCCGGAAACTTATTCAGTATTGGATACTGGCTGGCGATCTATACAGCTTTTCAGTATAATCAATGACGGACATAGTGCAAATAGAAAGGCTACCTTGCGGCAGAGTGTGTCCAGAGCAAAGCTATCTTGGGCTGAGAAGGCTTGAGCTGTATCTAGTTCAGCTCGCGCAGCCTCATGAATTGTAGACTATCATGGTCTTTAATATGCAGTTACACAATGGACTTCAGCATACACTCACCTGCATCTCTTTAAAGTCAGTCTCTGATACGCTTATCAGGTCTTTTAAGCGGTAGTGCCTGCCAACATCCCCCGGCGGCTTGTTGACGACTATTGGCAGAAATGTATCGTCATTTCCAGGAATATTCCAGTAGTAAAGTCTTACCTGCGACTCGAGTTTGAAGGGGCCACCTCTTTACCAGTGCCGGCTTGAAGGGTAAAACGTCCCGTTCGGGAGAAAAGCGGCTGCATATAGTGGGTGGTGGGAAATGTTTTGCGAAGTACTTTGGCATGATGTCTGTGCGACATGTTGATGCCAGCTCACCTGTATATATATATATGAGGCGTTGCTAGCATCTTTTATATCGACGGACAATATGTCACTGAGATAATAGAGATGAAGACAACTGCTCGGACAATCTCATGTACGATGATTGTGTGCGTTGCACAGCACTCTCACCGCGATTTGGAACCGTCACTACGGCCCGGGACCTAACTTGTCACTTGATCGGAATTTTATCGCCGCATAGCTAGGACGCAGGTTATCGCTTGATGGAGCTTTCCAGTGCTGAGGTCGGTCAAGGAGTCCGAGAGAACCTGTGTGCTTGAGTTCATCCTCGAGCGCACTGGCCCGAGGAGCCTGATCTTTCGAGCGGCCTATGCGCACATGAAAAAAAAATACTTTCTCCCTCGATGCATCACACCGTGTCGACCTCTCTGCAGGACCAAAAGAACATAATGAGGATTACACATCAGTCTTCCTACAATTCATGGCCATATGCCGGTCTACATTGCGGTAGAGAGCTCGGAGTGGGGAAAATTCCAGCGCCAGGACTGCTTCTATTGTCGTTGGGAGCAGACCCATTTGTGCGTAGTAGCAACAGCGCCTTATCGCTTGGTTCCCGCTGCCAACGAAGTGAAACGAGTTATCAAGGGTCTTGCACCTCGGATTAGCCTCTGTTGCACGCCTGGGTATTTGAGTTACATAAGCTGCCATGTAAGGTAGTTTTCTGCTTCCGCTTCGTTCGCGACCACTCTCATCCTCGGCCTGAGACGGGAATCTTCTACGTCGTGCCTTACAACTTTGAACGCGGCAGTGCTTGATCTGCCAACAAGACCGTGCATGTACTATAATACAAGACAAAAGCTGGGGCGGAAAACATCTTGGTAACGGGTCCTGCTGCGTGCAGCGCTAAGGTGTTATTGTCTCATGGGCTCTCCGCCTCTACTCATCATTTGGCTCAATCAGCTGTCTGGTCTTTTTGTTTTATCTGAATAATACCTTTTGTCTCCCAATCTCCGCCAAGATACCACAGCCCATAACCTCTTTCGTTCGCGTCCCTCTTATATAGGCATCTTTCGCTGATATTTGCCCAAGAGCATTGACCGCGGAGCCTTGATATGACAGACACGCCTATGGTCAGTGACCGACTTTGTCACAAATCACCGCAATGCCTCTGATTGACCGTAAACAGATCACGTTGAAAACCGTTCTCTCCGGTCACAAAGACTGTGTCAACTGCCTGGCTGTGAGTAATGACGGCAAATATCTTCTGAGTGCAGGCAAGTCTCCCAATATAGATGGTATAAAGATCTCAGCTGACGATAGCAATCGACATAGCTGATGATGCTGCGGTGATGTTATGGAATCTGCGGTCCTATGACCGTGAGGCTATGGTCAAACATCCTCAAAATGGGGCCGTTTGCTCTTTGACATGGAGTCGGCTCTCCGCTACAGAGCATACCTCTTCGTATGATTCATTCTTTTTTGGTTGTGCAGACGGCACCATCCATGTGTACCGTCTACCCCAGTCAAGCGTGCGTAGCTGTCACGCTCCCACCTTGTTTAAAAATGCTGATAGTTGGCCTAGGTGGACAGCTGTGCGTTCATGTGCACTACATTTGCACATCCTGGTCCCGTCGAAGACTTGGCGTTTGATCCGATACATGGCAGACTTGCTAGCGTAGGTGGGGGAACAGCCCAAATCTGGGATATCAACAGTGACGGTACTTGCAACCTTTGTTGGAATCGTCGCAACCTGATGTGTTTTAGGTACTCTGAAACCTCTGGTGGAACCACCATACCAAAGGCCTTGCACCGCGAGAAATATATCTTTCTGCGATGCCGGAGACTCAGTTTTGATCTTCTATTTAGACTCTCATGAGATGTACGTCTTGTTCTGGACAGTGCAGCTCCGATCTTCCTTACCGGCTCATTAGTTCTCGTTGGACTATCATACCTTGGCTCCAGACTTGGTCCAGGAGGATCCCGACGCGCATGTATGTTCAACAATCTTCGGAGTATCAGCGTTATTCGTTGACATAATGTATAGCGGATATGCACTTCTGAGTAGTGACGAGCGATCTGTTTTTGTCTCCAATTTGTCCGATGGCGTGGACCAGTATGCCGTTCCCGCATTCAACCGGGTCAAGTCGTTCTTTCATCCAGTAACCAAGAACCCGCCTCTACAAGTGGCAGCCGCCTTCCAGAATTCCTGGCTGCTTGTAGGGAGCGAGGACGGCGTGGCTCGCATCTTTGACCGTGAGACGGGATCACTTATACAGGTCTTGGAGCACGAACAAGGTAACACTTGGCACTTGCATGCTGTCAAACTCGATTTTGTGTTCTAAACTCAACGTTTGACTGTCTAGATTCTATCGTACAAGCAGTAACAGTGAGTGTCAGACAGATATATCTATATCTGCTTATTTGAAGTGTAACCTAGTCCCATAACACGCGCAACGGATGCGTAATGGTCACAGCTTCTGCATTGGAGAATGAACACGATATATACATTTGGTCTTTTGACGTCAACACCATAGTATGAGCTTTCCGCCAAGCCTTCGTCATCATGCTGATCTTCTGCTGCTACAGCAGAAAAGCCCAGCTAAGCCTCGCAGCAGCAAGAAAAAAGAAAAAAGAACCTACAAGCCCGTCATATTCTCGCTAGTCCTCATAGTGGTTGCAGCGGTAGTTCTAACTTTTCTACTGCATGCAAAGTGGAAAAACCTTTCGTTACCGAGTTGGAATGTGCTGTATACTTCCAGACTGCCGATCTTGGACGACCTCGGTTTCATGACTACCGAGCAGTGATCTGTGTTGTTTTGTAGGTAGAAATAGATGCAACAGTCTGAGAGTGAGTTATATTTCCGTGTGATCTGCCACTGTTCACATAATGTGCTGTAGGGTTAATTTGTATTCTCATAATCATCTGTAAATATTCGTCCTTGATTCAAAATTCTAGGATGCGCGATTGATATTCATGACGAGGCTGCCGACGCGTACCATGAACAATCTACGCTACCCATTAAAGACGTTGCTCAATGCCTTACGGAAAACATCTACCGCTAACGAAGACGGTTGTGCCGA